>JALBCR010003247.1:300000-415924 GCA_030710515.1 Abscondita cerata
ATTTATTTATTTATTTAATCGTATGGTACATTTTAAATACTGTATTGTGATGTAAGTGTTATGTATGGTGCCCCAGAAGATCAGTATAAACCTGTACAGTGTGGTGACGAAACCGTGTGCAATTGTGGATTGGTTCGTCTTGGAAAACCATTTACTTCAAGGTTTAGGAAAACCACTAAAACCTAAACATGCCAACCTTTACCCACCCTAGTATTCACATGTAGTAATGTTAATTAAGTGTGTAATGTGATTGTGTTTTATGAAATTGTGTTGTACATTTTTTCCTAATTATCCGGGAGGGTCTTGATGACCATGTCCGGAAACCAAAGTGGTGATTCTCAGGAACAACATGTTTTTCTTGTTGACCATGGAGTACTTTAAGGTACTGATCACCTTCCATATTTTATATTTACACCAAAAACCCCTAAACAACACACACGAAAAAAAAAGTTTAAAGAAAATTGACGTACGTTTTGACGTTTAATTCCGGAAACCAACGTGGTGATTCTCAGGAACAACATGTTTTCTTGTTGACCATGGAGTACTGTAAGGTACTGATCACCTTCCATATTTTATATTTGCACCAAAAACCCCTAAAAAAACACACACGAAAAACTCCAAAAAAAATGACACATTGATAGTGCAAAAAATTAATATAAGCATATTACAAACATTTTACCGATGCCAGACAAATTAAAATACCAATTCAAAGTTTATATTAATTGGTTTGTTATTTATGTATTTCTCTTACCCTATGTTATTGGGAATATTCTTCAGAGTTGCATGAAAATGGGCAACTGAAGAGTTAATTTTGCTCTTTGTAAAAAACTTCTTGTAAAAAAATAATGTATTTTTAAATATATTCTTGAAATCTAATTGCACAAATAAATTTTACTTCTTTTCAAATTTGAATAAAAAATTTTACTTTTGATATGTGTGTTGGCATCTGTTTGAATTATTGATTTTAATCACTATTTTAAATAATCAGTGCATCACCAAACATGACAGTTGCGAATTGTCGAAGCCTAAAAAACATAGATTATGTACGAATTGAACAAATGCAAAGTTAATGGGACACGTTTATGAATTGTTTTATTCAAATCCTTCGTACCTGCATATCGCTCTCAGGACATATTTACAACTACTCATTTTAATATCAACAATTACACTTTAATTGACTATCAAAATGTAGTAATTCGAAAGGTAACTTCTAGAACAATATTAAATATTAAGCGCTTTTAAAAAGTTATAAATACTGAATATACTTTCTTTATTACTTTGGTATTAAAAATTTTCCACCAACTTTATACATTTTCTTTTAAAAGTTTTTTTATGTATTAGAATAGATTACATCTTAGCTCGTACTAAATCATTAAAAATGATCGGTGAACATTATTGTAGTTAACGTTTAAAAGTTTTGTTTAATATAGTGTCGAAAAATTTATGTACTTTTGGGAAAAGCACAAACATTTAAGTTCTCGAGCAATTAGTCGTGCGTGTGTGCGAGTTTTGTGAAAAAAAAGCTCGGAGCTTTTTGCTTATATATGAATGTTCCGGTTTTGTATGAATGCACCATCCGTCGTTTTGTATACTACCATTCCTAATTTTAAAGTTAAATATACTTTTTAAAAAATTACAAGAGTAAATCTCAAAATTGTAAGTAATTTACGTCGGATTTTATGGGCGTTAGTATAAAGTTTTTCATTATGTTTATATCCGTACGTAGAAGAAAAAGTAATAATACCGCAACAGTTACATATGAGAAACATTAATTCCTACGGTCTGATTTTGCAGTAGCCATTCCCAGTTCCGGTCCCGGAGCGACTCTGGGCGACAAGGGACGGATCCCGCCCGCAGCTGCAGCCATTTGTTTTAATTACGAAAACAGAAACAAGAATCTGCGGTATTCCTCTCCACAGCGCCCTAAAGCTATTTATCATTTTGGCGATGCTTTTTTACGACTTCGATATATGACATATTGTAACCCAGAAACTGTCCCCTATAAATAACTTAAAAGACAATTTAACGAGACAACGACCGTATCAAAGAAAAAAATAATAAATCTTTCACTTACACAACAATCTGAAAGTGCTCCCACTACTGAAATATTTTTCTGAAAATAAATTTTTCTTTCCGTAATTCACTACCTTAATTCTCTATAACTTACAGTCAGTATAAGTTTATGACAACATGCCACCAATATTTAAGCGAAACAACTTTTATTTTTAGTTACAGTATCTAACGAAATGTTAGTAAAAAGGCTATTGAGGTGGTAAAGCACGCAAAACTTATGAGGATTTTTCTAAATATATAATATGAAAGAATGTGTAATTGTTAAAATAGACTAACCTGTGAGGCAAAGAAAAATTCGAGACCTCGACATTGTTCATAAAGCTAACAATTAGTATGTAAAATTGATTAATAAAAATGTCACAGTATACCAAAAAATTACTCAACATGACACTGCTCATGAAGATTAGAAAGCTTCCTTTAAGAAAAAAAAACAAGACAAGGGGATTTTCTAACAATATTTTGAACGCGATGAGTACATGAGCTTTAAATTTACTGCCATCAAGTATCTTATTTTGTGCCTACCTGACATTACCTGTAATTTTGTTTCCACTTTTCTTTAATTTAAATGATACTTACTATTTCACGTTCTTACGATTTCTTTCTTATTATAAAATAAGATTGAAGTGCACAAAGAATGGTACCAGCCATTATTAATTATTGTTTTGTATGTTTGATGAATTTCAAAACAGAATTCGAAATTAAACTGTTTAAGGAATAAATCTATTCTTTAATAACTGTAACATATTGTTATTGTTTTAACAATATTTGATTTGGTGAATTAAAAAATTAGGTCAGATAAACTCCAGTTAAATTCTAACGAATAATTTTAATATGTACCGGGTGGCCAACTAAGAATGGACGCCGGCTATATCTCGGGAATTATAAATCTGACAATATTGAAAAAAAAATTTTAATAGGTTTGTAAGATGGCCGCTAGGGGCGAAACTGTTATGGCCGATCATAAAATTGGCTCTTTCTCCAAAAATATGCAAATATAAATATATTTTAAATGTTGCCGTAGTAAAGACTGCAAAATTTTTGATTTTTTTTGTTTAGGGTATTTTACTCTGTCTTAGAAAATGTAGTGGTGGGGGAAAGTCAAACATGTTTTTATTTAAATGCAAATAACTCCGATATAAGTTAACGGAATTGAACAAACTAGGTATCGTTTAAAAGAGCTCTTCTTACTTAATAATATGCAGTATAAAGATAGTCCGAATAGATTTTGACGTGATAGCTAGAGGGCACTGTTTAACATTACAACAATTATTGCGCATTATCATGAGATTTTTAAATAGCACCCTATGTATCTTTTTACACAGTTAAGTAGAGGACAAAATTCCTAAACAGTGGGCTCAAACCTCAACTTCCTATCGTTTTTCAAACCAAAGATATCAATAAAACAAATGTTAGACCGCTGACTGTTTACATATTTTACGCGTAAAACAAATTTAAATTAGTTGAAACAATGTAATTAATGCCGTTCTAAATGTTCAAATCCATTGTTTTCGATGCACTTAAGCATCCTTTCCCGCGTAGACCAAACTGCACTCTCTAGTTCAGCTACTGAAATAGTTTGCATACAGTCCCTTATTTGTCCAATCATGTTATCACGTGTAGTGGGTCCGGTCCGGTCTAGGGGCACTTCCTCTAACAGAATCGGCAATTGCTCTGTTAAAAACTGTAGGTAATTGTGGCCATTTAGTTGGTTATTAAAAAAGAATGGACCTATAATTTGCCCTTCTAGAATCCCTGCCCAACAATTTACAGACCAACGACTTTGGAGCTGAACTTCTTGCATCTAGTGCGGATTTGTTCTTGACCAATAGTGCATATTATGGACATTTACACTGCCATTACTATGAAAGGTGGCCTCATCTGTCCACAATATACGTGATAGAATTTGGGGATCGTCTGCCATCATACCCAAGAGCCAGTGGCAATGGTCTAGTCTTCGATCAAAATTTGCGGCAGTCAATGCCTGATGCAGGACTAAGTGATATGGATGTAACCTGAAAGATGTAAGATGATCACTACTGATTCAACAGTAGGATAAGTATTAAGTAAACCTTTGTAAGTTTACAGTAGAGTTTCAACATTGAAGATTTGCTTACCTGTGCTCTTTGAGAACGTTTTGAACGGTAGATCGAGTTACTCCCAGATCCTGTGCAATACTTCTAGTACTTAGGTGTGGATTAAACTGCACATAAGCTAAAACATTAATAATGTTCTCTTCGGTACGTCTCCTTTGTTGGTATAAAGCATTCTGTAACACTTAACAGCACAGCACTAAGACTATCTAATACTAATACTAACAACACTAACGTAACCCCAAAAACGACAAGAAAAACTAACAAACTAACAGTAACGTATTAATTAAGTAACGGCATTAATTAAATGGTTTAAATTAATTTAAATTTATTTTCTACGTAAAATATGTAATAGACTAGACAAAGCCAGCATGCTACGCATGCGTTAAGTCACAAATATAAATTAGCTTCTAAAGAGCAGACAGTCATGAACAATAATTAGCACTTACATTAACATTCATTAGTTGAGTAATTAATATGAATGCAGAGTATGTACTCCATGTGAATTTGTAAAATGAATCGAGAGTATTCGGGTGTGCCCTCGCAACGAATCGAGAGTAGGTGAGGACGCACAAACGACAATACATATTAATATAGAAGATATAGATGTAGTACGAATATAAATTATTTATTAAAAAATATTTAGAACCGGATTTATTGGCCTGACCGCTTTAACGTAATACAACAAAGTTTATTTAGGTGAGATTAACTGTTGGGTTCGCATAACGCTCGCAGTTACGCGTGTGTGAGACATCAAGTTCGTGCATACAAAGATTTTTTAGGTGAAATTGAATCCTCTACAGTTAAACCATTCGAAAATTTGCAAAATTACAAATATTTTAATTTTTATTCGTGTTTTTACGTAATATGGTCCGGAGTTATAAAAATTAAAGTATTCGTATAACAATGTAAAATTACTTGAAAAAATTTTAAAAAATTATAAATTTTATTAAGCAGCATGTGATAGGGTCATAAAAGGAAGGTTTTTTTTAAATAAATTTTTTTATCTGTTATAATTTAGAAATTATGGCCGTTTTAGTTTTCGAATGAAATTTTGTCGGAAACGTTTTTCGTTTATAACTTTTGAAAACATGCGAGGTCATACAAAACTGAAACGGCAAAAAATTTTATTTCTTTATTTGCGTATGATGTTTTTTGAATTTTGAAAATTGGTCCGTAAATAAGCGAGTTGTTGTCAACTTACGACTCAATTTGTTTGAAGTTTTTTTGACAATTTTTAACATTTTTTAACCTCAAAGATGCACTTGTACAAAAAAAAATCTAAACCGAAAAATAAAGACACATCTTTCGTAAACTCAAAACTTTTGTCCAAACAAAAATATCTCAAGCCGTTCTAATGTGAGACGAATTTGAAAAAAGGTCGATTTTCGCATGTACTCCATGTGAATTCGTAAAATGAATCGAGAGTATTTGGTAAAAGCGAAGGTGAGGACGCACAAACGACATAACATATTAATATAGATGTTGCATAGTCAGCGGTCAAACATTTGTTTTATTGATATCTTCGGTTTGAAAAAAGATAGGAAGTTGCGGTTTGCGCCGACTGTTTAGGAATTTTGTCCTCTATTTAACTGTGTGAAAAGATACATAAGGTACTATTTAAAAATTTCATGATAATGCGCAATAATTGTTGTAATGTTAAACAGCGCCCTCTAGCTATCACGTCAAAATTTATTCGGATTATTTTTATACTGCATACTATTAAGTAAGAAGAGCTCTTTTAAACGATACTTAGTTTGTTTAATTCTGTTAACTTATACCGGAGTTATTTGCATTTAAATAAAAACATGTTTGACGTTCCCCCACCACTACATTTTCTAAGACAGAGTAAAATAACCAAAACAAAAAAATCAGAAATTTTACAGTCTTTACTACGGCAATATTTAAAATATATTTATATTTGCATATTTTTGGAGAAAGAGCCAATTTTATGATCGGCCATAACAGTTTCGCCCCTAGCGGCCATCTTACAAACTTCAAAATCCGCGATTTTTGTAGCCGATTTACCTATTAAAATTTTTTTCAATATTGTCAGATTTATAATTCCCGAGATATAGCCGGCGTCCATTCTTAGTTGGCCAACCGGTACATTCATCGTTGCTAACGTCTGAAATTATTTTTGTTCTTAATAACTCTAATCAAAAGATAGGTACGCCAAACCTGATACTAGAAGAAATAAAATTTTACGCGGAACCCAAAAACAAAATAAAATTGGGGCATTGTATTTAAAATAACAAAGTTGGTATCCAATTTGGGTATAACCGGAAGTGGAATCGTTTTGATAGCAACGTTTCAATTAGTCATGTTTTTGACAAAGCGTGAAGCGCTTTAAATTAAGATAAGTATAATTAAACACGTTAGAAAGTACCACTAGAATATATAAAATAGTGATAACATTGGTTACTTGTTGTAGAGGTTAAAAATCTAAAAAGCACTAACGTTGAAGAACTTGCTCTAGATGTTGAAATGGTGTGGGATAAAGCTTGAGGATCTCAGATTCTTTAAAATAACCATCTGAAGAAGTACCCTCGTTAGCCTGTCGTAACGTCACTTCACGACAGTAATGAATATGAGCATCCAAACCGAGTTCACAATACTGAAGTAAAACTAACAGAAACAAAAGAAAACTATGCCATCGTCAGCACGAGGTACCTGGAAAGATCAAAATTTATACCATCATTTATGAGTAGATTAGTATTTCTTCAAAAGAAGATTTCACAAAAATGGTATTAAAATAAAGTGGTGAAACTTAAAACCATTAGGAATTCACTTAATGCAATGCAATAAATTTGTCTTTTATAAAGACTTGTTATATCTAAAACCTAAGACCATATAATATGGTTTTGCTAAAACTTAAGGTTTTTCAAAACATTTATATTTTATTTAACTTGAGTACGTTTTTGATTTTGAATGAAAATTGCGCAATGTTGTTTTTTTTTTGCTATTGGCTACAAATCCCATAATTCCCCAACATTAAAATGTTGATTTGTGTATTAAGAGCACAAAGTGATACATTGTCGATTAAAAGATTAGCTCTAAATCGGCAATGTACACTTTCGCTCGCAACACACCCCCGAATTTTCCTACAATCAGACTACTTGTTGAGAGCAAGGAGATTCTACCCGAATCTCTTTCCCTATCTAAAATAATGTGATTACCGAAGACTGACTGACTCCAAAAAAAGCCGACCAACTTAATCACGCTATTTTATGAGAAACAAACAAATATGGAAACAACAAGTTTTCTAATAATTATCTTGGTCTTGTCACCTAGTAACAAAACTATTTTCTCTAATTCCAACATTCTCCCACCTTTTTGATTATCTCAATCAAAAACTAAATAACACATTCGGAAACCGAACAACTTTTCTAACTTGCCGTCTGGACCGAGTTCTAACAGGTTCCTCCTCTTCACTGACATTAACAATGTTCTCCATTAGTGGATCCAATTTTTTCTTCAACTTGTTTTCTTCTCCTGATGAGACCTTTAAAGAAGTGATACGTTGAATAGGCCTCAAAATTTTCCCTGTTGCCGTTTTCACATTGGCCACTCGAACTATTCCATCCTTGCCAGGGCAAATTTTCAAAATTTTGCCAATTGGCCAATCCATCCGTTTCAGGTTGTCACTTCCAATTAGGACAACATCTTCTACTCCCAAATTCCTTTTATCATTCCTTCTTGGGCAACGATCCAGGGCTCAAATATTCACTACGAAATCTCTTTCGTAAGTCTTTCTTTACTTTCTGACGATACAAGAACCTCCGTCCAATTATTTTAGAATCACCATTATCCAAATCTGCTACTCCGACTTCACAGACGTCTTGAATAAACATGGAGAGAGTCAAAGGTTGTAAGTCCGTCTCATCTTCTGACACATAGTTAGTTGATGACCGCTTTACAATCACAAAGCACTGTAGATAATTCTTAATAATTTAATGAAGTCTTTCCCAATACTTTTCTCAAAACAACTTTGACCATCCGAACAATCCGCTCCACCAGGCTGCTGTTGGTGGATTGAATTTAAATCCTTTGAACAGTTGACACGGATTCAATTTCATTTCAATCGATTGTTTTAAACAAGTTGTATGAGACGACAAAGTTGGTGCCATTGTCACTGTACACAATGGAAAGACCTCCTCTCCTCGCTACAAATCTACAAAAACACTGAAGAAAAGAATTTGTAGACAATGAACTAACCAACAAGTGCACAGTGCGGTACACGGCACATGTCCATAGCACAATCCAAACTATGTCATGATTTTTCAAAAACAATGGTCCAGCCAAGTCTACACTGACTATTTCAAAAACGGACGCATCCCTCACACCACTCTCAGGTAAAAAACAAGGAATCACTTCTATTCTCTTTGAGTCAAACCTCCGACACTTCACACATTTAGAAATTACTGACCGGATGGTTTTCCTCCCTCTCAACATCCAAAACTTTTTACGTATTTTTGACAAAAGTAGTTGGGTACCTCCATGACACATTTTCAAATGTTCCTCTCGGATCAGTGCAACAACCACTGGATGTGACACAGGTAATAAAATTGGACTCTTCTAAAATCTTCAAAATCTTCTTTCTTTTCAATTTTAATTTTTACACGCAGAAGACCTGAATCATCCTTGAAAACACTTCAGCTTGAGAAGCGTATCAACACTGAAGTTGAACTAATTTCATCAAACACTTTGCAGCTTCCTCCAGTTCCAGCACCGTCAAACTTTCAATTTCACGATCACTTCTCTTGCCACGTGAGTTCTTCAGAACTCTTAAAATTCAACCAATCATATTCACCATCTTTGAGTACTTCGAAAAATACTTTCACAATGAAATCAATTTCATACCTGTAAGAGTGTAATTCACTTCATAGATGTTTTTGACGTCACAATACAACATGTCATTTTCTTTATTCCACAATAGTCTAAGCACTTGTGAAGTCCCATGTTCACATGATCGCTCCCACATTCTCAAATCAAATTCTCCAGTGGACACCAACTCAGAAAATTCCTTCACAAATTTATCTAGCTCATCTTCCAAATTCACTGATGTCACACAATTATCCACATAAAAGGATTTTGATAATTTATTTGCTGTTTTCTGTAACTCAGGTGGAGAATTCATCAAGTGGTTGTTGAATCACGGCTCCCAACAAGAAGGGACTACTATTTACTCTAAACACCACTCGGCGATGGCGGTAAACTTTAATTTTTATCTTTTCCACTCTCCCACTAAATAAATTTCAAAAACTTACATTCCTCTTCCTTTACAGCAATTTGAAGGAAACCTTTTTGAATATCAGAAATCACACCAAACTTCTTCTCACGAAACTGTAATAACATGGATGGGATCAGTTCAATCAGATTTGGAACTTCCTCAATAATTTCCTCTTCTTTCCATTTCCGAAGCACCGCATCATAATTTTCCAGTTGATTCAATTTTTAGTCGATGACAATAATCGTTTCTTCGCCACCACTTTGTTAGGTTTCAACTCCGGGTGTCTTTCGATCCAAGGTAAGCATACTTTGTAACGTCCAGGATAATTAAATCTCATGGTTTGCTTAAAATGATTCATGGCAGCTAACTTTAATTCCAATTTTGTCTTTGACTCTACAGGATCCCAAATCCCCACAATTTCCAAAACCCAAAGATTGGAAATGGATGCATCTTGGGCAAGGAGAGACGAAACTAACAATGAGGAACTAGATTCACGTGACTCACTTGGAACTTCTCCCGATTATAGTCCATCCTAACTTTGTTTCTACTGCACAAGGACCACTTTTCAAATGGTAAACACGTCCAGTCCAAAGTTCTCCATCCACACCAGTTCCAATCAAAATCTCCACGTCGCGTCGGGACAATCACTTCCTACATCTGAGATCCAAATCTTCCTTCCCTTCAACTCTTGGAACCAAGGCTCTTTCTTCACACGTAATCGGTCCTCAAATCACAGGCTGAACCAAAGCTTCAAACTTGGTAAGAATTTTTCATCATCTCTACTTAACGTAACATTGTACCTGACGTGACTCTGCTTTTCAGATTGGACACTACCAAACAACATATGAACAACGTTCTCGGCTGAAACCACTGGAAATCCAAGTTCAACATCCGATTTATTAAGAATATACGATTTTTGGGAACTTGCTTTACGTTCACCCTTTGTCCCTTTCATCATAACTACCAACGTTTTAATAGAACATCCAAAGTACACGTTTGATTGGACATGGAAGAACTCTGGGATTCCTTAACAACTTTTTTACATTTAGAAGAACTCAAAATATTTTTGGCTGCCAAATCCGTACAAATAATTGGAAAGTGTCTCTTCCCACAAACAGCACAGCTCATTTTGGATTTGCAGTTCTTCGACTGATGTCCAATCCTAAGACAACCAAAACAGCACCTTTTACTCATCATAACCTTTTTCTTTTCGTCAAGATTCATTTTTTGAACTTGAAAACATTCTTAACTAGGATGGGACTTGTCACTGAAAATATAACTCTGACTCCCACCATTGTCACCTGAGAATAATCCAGCAGCCGTTAGAATTAAGACGTCAGTTGTTCTTTTCACCTTTGACTCACGTTGGATACTTTTTGGGTCAAAGCCATCACACGCAATAGAAATTCTCTCTTCGCTTTGTACTTTAGATCTGAGAAACCCCAATAACTTAACAAGCTTATTCTTGTGACTACTAATTCCACCATCTTCCCCATTACAACTTCTGACCCGATGCCAAATTCTCAACAGATTTTCAGGTAAACAAGATTCTACCAAAGGGAATAACATGGCGGCGTAAGTATCACTTGTCAGTCCGATTGTTTCCAATGACCTCAGGTTCGATTCCAATTTGTCAAAAAGTGTTGTAATTTTGAGAGTTCCTCAAGTAGATTGGTTTTCCACCACTAGTTCCTTTGATTTACCAACTTCAACCAACAAATCTTCTCGTCCAAAACGTGACTTCAAAGCATCCATGACTTTTGGATAGTTTTCCGCAGTCTGGGGGTAGCTATCCACTAATTCCTTAGCCCGAGTACCCGAGACCATGGATCGCACGAAGTATTGAAACTTATCAGTTGCATGGATATCATCGTCTTCATCGATTTTCTAGAACTGAGCCGAAAATCCAAACAATATTTTTTAAATTCCCGTCGAATTTCTTTAATTCAATTTTAGGCTACCATATCTATGGACCACTGACTTGTTAGACCTACTTGCAGTCTTCACCATTTTACTAGCATTTCTAGATGGTGAAGGAGAGCGAGGCCTTCTATTTAAAAATTTATCCAATTTTATCATAGCTTTTGACACGTTTGATGTGTACTCTTTAAATGTTTCTGTTTCTTTATCCATATCCTCATCAGTCGCTTTTGCATCCAACATAAATCCAATGACCTTCTAATCAAAATCATTTAATTTTTCCAACTTATTCAGTTGAGTTTCTAACTCAATTCCATCTGAACCTCCTTCGCCAGCTCCAAGTCCACAGCGTTCACTAATCTTGTCACCGTAGACCTCACCCAACGCCTGGACCTCTTGGTTCGTTGCATTTTCCAAACAAATATTTTTCAGTTAATCCCGATCACACAACAAAATTATCTTCGGGTCACGTTAGGGTCACCAAATGTTGAGGGCAGGAGATTCTACCCGAATCTCTTTCTTTACCTAAAATAATGTTATCACCGAAGACTGACTGACTCCAAAAAAAACTGACCAACTTAATCACGACAAAACGATTTATTGATACGTCGAGTTACAAAACAAGAGTAACGCTATTTTGTGGGGAACAAACAAATATAGAAAGAAAAATTTCCTAATAATTATCTTGGTCTTGTCACGTAGTAACAAGACTATTCTCCTAATTCCAACAATACTATTTATTTGGCAAATAAAAAATCGTAAACTGACAATTTTTTTGTTTATTTGCTGTCATTAGCAAATATTTAATCTTTACAATAGTCACTGAGTATTTGATTTTAACCAAAAATTCCGGGAGTAAGGATTTTTGTAATTTTGTCGCTATAAAGCGGTCTACAAATACTGAGTCTTTTGCTCGTACTCTGTACGTTCTTTAAGGCACATAAATAACGTGAAAGCTATTCTTGTAATTACATGACTTGTAATATGAAAGTTGATTAGCAACTACGAGTGTCATTTCTTGACGTCTTTAAATTAGTCAAAAATGGCATTCTCAGTTGCTAATCAACTTGAGCATTTAAAGAGATAATTTCAAAGCACGAATTTAATTCGGTAAGATTATTTTATGAATTTTGAAGCACGAAAGTAATCCGGTAAGACGATTTCATGAAAACATCAAAGAAAAATTTATTTATCTTATTATTGAAAGTGATTGACAGCTGGTCACCAGAAACTTCCATTCTTGCAAATGTAGTAGTTGTAGTTGATAAATTTCTCATTCTCAACACAATGCGTTCATGATGTTGTTCATCAAGTCGGAGGTATGGTTCAGTGGAATTTTGATTACCTGTAACCTGGATTAATTGCTTCTCGCCAGTACCAGCTAAATTGGATACAGCTGTTGCTCTATTAGAGTGATTTGTAATATTTTTGTTCCAAAAATCTATTTTTCATTTATTTCATTTTGATAGAACTTCCTAACTTGAACTCTTGTTCCTACAAGAAAACTACGTTTAATTTCGTCAATATCACACATATGTTCCTATGTTCCAACATAAGATTATAAGAACTTTTCCTTGTCGAATTAGGAGCTTTTCTAAGTTGCATCATAATTTTGCTGGTATGGAGCTGTGGTTTTGTGTATGATACCCTTACTTTACAAGAAACCTATGAAACTATGTAAATTGTGGTCCATTATCTAAAACTAACATTACTGGCAGTCAAACGTAGTAAAAAGATGCCCAGTAAATGCTGGTGGTTTCTTTGTCTATCTGACTGTATTATTGCTCACAGTTTGTCCTAAAAGCAAAAGATATTGGTCTTTCAGAACCATCTTCTAATTTGTGAGACAAAACAGCTCCCAACCCTACCGGTGAAGCATCTGAAGCAATTACAAGAGGTAGGTTTACATTACAGTGCATTAAAATAGGTTCACTTGCAATTTGTTCCTTTACCTGCTAATCGCTTTTTTCGCATCATGTGACCAAGAAAATTTTGTATTTTACTGTAGTAGTTTTCTGACCGGTTGTAAAGTGTAGCCAAATTCGGTATGAATTTGTTGTAGTACTTCATGGTCATTTTGAGTTCATACTTCCTTAGCTATTGCATTCTTATGCAATTCGCTTCCATCAATTGTGTGTCCTAAGTAATTGATTATCCTTTCAAAGAATTTCGATTTTCTTTATTCAGTCGTAAGTTATTTATGATATCAAAAACTTGACGTAGTCCCATCATTGCTGTTTTTGAAGGAGGCCCTTGTAGAATTATACCATCCCAGAATTCTATGCATACATTTTTGCCATAATCCCGATGCTGTTTTAATTCCAAACATTAGTCTGTTTACCTTATATGTTCCTTTAATATAATTCATAAGTAACTGTATTTTAGTTTTTCGTCATCCATATAATTTAGTAAGTCCATGTAATTCCTCAATCTTCGTTCAAAATTTTTGTTGATTGAAAAGATTCAAATTTAACTGTCTTGGAACTAGTTATTGCTTTTGTTGTATGTTCTGATAATCGTGATAATTTCTTAGTCCTTAATTTTAAATTATGAAATTCCTCCTTATATCTTGCTCTTTTTCTAGTTTTTTCTGTTATATATTGCAATGAATAGAGGTTCATTTTATGTTTAGTATCTGTGTAACCACCCCAATTCGTTTGCATAAATTTAATAAATGCTGCATTGGTTCTTTCCTTATTTTATTCCTTTCTTTTACAAGGAATCTAATTTATACCAGCTAGCTACCCTTTTAATTTCTGTATAATAATAAAAATTGATAATGAGACTATTAATTTATTTACAAACAAAATCATGTCCTTTACAACCTTTTACAAAACGTTCAATAACGTCTGTTATGTAGGTCAAACTAAATTTACACCGCGTGATACTGTCTTTGAGGAAGGCTTTCATTTAATTTACACTGAGTTTGCGCACCGGATTGCCAAAATAAAAACGTGCCCGTTTATAACGCAGGGAAATTATCTCCCGCTAAAATTTTATTGTGAATTAGAAATGGTTCGTTACTAATTGGATTTCAATTACAAATGTTATTATTATTAGTCTAAATTCTAACCTTATTTGTTTGCGGTAAGTTTTGTTTTGTTTCTATGCGCTCCATTGTTTCTTTTTAATTACGTTTCAGGGTTCCACGGATTTTCTTCCGCTTCCTGGTGAGCTTCGGTATATTGTAGAATATACCCCATACCACTTGGGCTGCACTAACGTTCCATTTTGGTAAGTTTTATTTTATTTAAAATTTATTTTTATTGTTAGAATTTTAAAAATCACTATTTTTAATTTCAGCTTTTAGTGTCTATTTATCAGTTGTATTTAATTATTAAGAGGTAAATTTTAACTATTACTACTTACTCTTACTTACTCTTTTACGTAACCTGATTTTTATTTGTTGATGGCTACTGATTTTGTCTCGAAGGTTAATTATTTTATTTATTCATAGAGTAAAGTGACGTAATCTCTACGACTGTAATTATACGACTCTTGCAACGATTTTTCGTCGATCATATTTATAATATCTTATCACTATACTCCTGGATCCTTTTTAAATTTGAATTTTGCGACAATTTCGCGTGCCCTCAGCGTTTCAATTTGGAACTATCTTTTCGCAAATAGTTATTAAATGACTTGTAATTAGCCTTAAACAACTCAGAAAATTATACTGGTTTGTTTGACATGTACGTCCGCATCTTTCTAATTGTTGACTTAATTCCGTTTTTTTTTTGGTCATTTTCATTTGTAGGTTATAATTTTCTAATTTTTTAAATTATGATTCGACGTATCATTTTTCGGTCGTTTTGAACTCAAGAATCAATTCATTGAGTTAAGTTGAAATTTCAGATACATGGTTATTTTCACGGAATTGGTTTCTTTTACATCATTGTCACTGGATAACTTCCATCATCTTGGATAATAACAAACTTTGTTTCTAACTTTTCTAAACTTTCATAATTAAGTGCAACCTCCAAAGGTTCCAGGTTTGTAATATTTTCCAATTTTTTTTTTAGTCTTTTAGTTGAGTTAACACCCGATTCTTATTCAGTTTAGGGACTTTCGTCATCTTCATCCCCATTGTTGTATCTTTAATACGTTATATAAAACCTAATAAAATTTAAAGTTCGGTTTTATCCAACAGAAAAACACCAAAACTGCACAAAAAACTTGACTCGGACACGTGTTTCAACAGCTAAGCTGTTATCATCAGCGACACCGATACTAAAAATAAAAACAACGGGAAGCTTATATATACTATCTGCTTATCACGCATCGTTAAACTTAATTGATTCTTAGATAAGCTTAAACAATTCCGAAAATCCTAATGGACCGTTATCATCATAATTCATAAGCAAATTTCTGTTTTTAAAAATTTCTAAACTTTCATAAGAATTAAGTTCGTTTTTATTATCTACCCTCTTAATTAATTCAATATCGCCTACTCTATGGCCATTTTCAAGCATATGCATGGCAACACTGGACCTATCTGTGCGATGATATTTGACATGAGCTACGTGCTCTTTAAAACGAGTTTTAATAGGTCTCTTGGTTTGCTCTATATATACTTGGTTACAGTCTTTACAATTAATTTTATATATTCCCGATTTATCACACATTTCTATTGGGTCTTTCGGATTGCCTAAAAGATTTTGCAAGTTGTTATTACTAGAAGTCACTGTTTGATAATTAAATTTTGAAAATATTTTTTGAAGACCTTTTGTGTATGTGGGATAATTTGGTAATTTGATATATTTCTTATCTATTTTGCTATTACTAGTTCCTAACGTTGTAATGTTTCTAATGTTTAACTTATGTTTATGTTTTCTAATTATGTTTGTGACAATTAAGAGGGTAGATAATAAAAACGAACTTGATTCTTATGAAAGTTTAGAAATTTTTAAAAACAGAAATTTGCTTATGAATTATGATGATAACGGTCCATTAGGATTTTCGGAATTGTTTAAGCTTATCTAAGAATCAATTAAGTTTAACGATGCGTGATAAGCAGATAGTATATATAAGCTTCCCGTTGTTTTTATTTTTAGTATCGGTGTCGCTGATGATAACAGCTTAGCTATTGAAACACGTGTCCGAGTCAAGTTTTTGGTGTTTTTCTGTTGGTTAAATAGATGCTGCAATTGGTGTTCCTTTCTTTGGTTCGGTTTTATTTTGACAAATTAATTCTCTGACATTTTTATAACAATCACCATGGAATTGACAAATTTAAAAATTAACTAGTACATATTAATTAGGTACCACACTTTTTAAATAATGAAGTGGGCAACTAGAAACTTCACTACCCCTTTATGCCAATTCAACAGAAAAAGAAATATTTCTTCTGTTCTAGATGACTATTAGCTGGTAACATTTTTTTTCTTAAAAGCGGACGAGGTATTTTCCTCGTTTCTGGAATGGCCTCCATCTCTTTTCTTTTGGAATTTTTTGCATCTCGAACTTTGTTTGCACTTGAAACTGGATTGCCTTTTTTTCCAAATGCAGTTTTTATTTGATTTGCTGTTTTGTTCCACATAGTTTTAATCAGAGTCTTTTTGTAGTCCTCGTCGATTTTCTTTCGCATATTGTGCTCCTAGTCCTTCAAAATAATTGCAAGTTGCTCGTCTGAAGTTGTCTCGTTCGGCTTGTAAGATCGATTGGCACAAAATTCTAGAAACTGATTTCATACCGCTTTCGTGCACTTAACAGTATTTGCAGGAGTGTTGTGTCGTATGGTTCATTAATTGCGCTTTCGGAATGTTTCCCAAACCGATTTATGTCGACACTTGACATATTTAAATTAAATAATGTGCAAAATAATATGAAAGTAGTATTGTTGGCATGTTTAGGTTTTAGTGGTTTTCCTAAACCTTGAAATAAATGCTTTCCTAAGACAAACCAATCCACTATTGCACACGGTTTCGTCATCACACTATACAGGTTTATACTGATCTTATGGGACACCATACATAACACTTACATCACAATACAATATTTGTATAATGTACCATACGAATAAATAAATAAATAAACATTCAACGTTGCCTTAGACATTAATAATGAAAACTTCAAGGATTATTGAAACTACTACTATAATCCAAAAAATGCTCTTCTTCCCACCTTCCAACAGACGAATATTAAAACACTGATACCTGAGTTTTCTTTTTAAGTTCATTTAATTTAAAATCATTTCCAATATTTATATTTGTTTAGTTCATTATGTTCTCAAACATTAAGCATTTAATAACGTGAAAATTACAGTCCCGGTTCAAAATTTATTTAAAACTCTCCAAAGGTCAAATATTAATCAATATTACATAAACACCCATCAGGGAATGTACAAAGACCAAACAAACCTCATTAAAATTGGTAGTAAATTATCTAAACCATTCTCCACAAATAAAGGTCGTACGGCAGGGATTTTGCTTGTTGCTTACCTTATTTAAAATCTATTTGGAAGATATACTAAAAAGTGGAAAAATAAATGTTAATATATGGGTATCCCTATAGACGATGACTACATATACTCACTGCTATTTGCCGACGACCAGGTAATTGTTGCCGGAGACGACTACGATATCACACATATGATAAGAAAACTGATAGACGTATACGAAAATAGTGGTTTGAGAATAAATTATAAAAAACCAAATACGTCGCTGTTGGGTCAGCAATAACAGACTTATCCATTAATGGACACACAATAAAAAAAAGTGATGACTTCAAATATCTGGGAAGTACAATATCATCGGAAGGAAACTCAAAAAGACATCACAAATAAGAATAGGACAAGGTAAACAAGCAACACAGAGATTAAATTCTATATTATAGTCTAAAAACATAACGAGTGACACTAAAGTCAGAATTTACAATACCGTGGTCCAAAGTATCGTATTATACGGTTCAGAGACTTGGGAGATATCTAAAAGAGATAGACAAAGGATAAATGCCGTGGAGATGAATTTCCTTCGCAGAGGATGCAGAGTGTCAAGACTCGAACATGTCACATGGAAAAAAGACAAAAGAAACACAATGGCCAAAAACAATCATAAATTGGAATCCTCCGGGCAGGAGAAAACAAGGTAGACCACCTAACAGTTCGACCAAACAAGTTCAGGACGATATTTAATCCAGAAATCTTGACAACGAAGCCTGGATAAACCACGATAAGTGGCGTTTGGAATGCGACAGATGGCTGGAGCTGTAATAAACTTGCTATAAAAAAATACAGAAACGAAAGCAGTAATGTTATTGAATTTTAAGCATCATTTATTAGTTTTATTCTTTGTACGTTGTGAATACCGAATACCCTTTTATTTTTAGGTATTTGCATTAAAATTTATTATTTTACAATAAATAATCGTAATTATATTTTTAGACAAGATTAATTAAAAATTTGAAAGTGAAGAAATTTTACAAATTTAAATTTTTATAATATATAATATAGAATAAAAAAGACGTTTACATTTTATGTAGGAATATTTGTATCAAAATACTGAATATATGAAAATAAAGTATGAGTGTTTTTGATTTGTCCATTTGTATTCTACACAAACAAAATACCATGAAATAAAAATCTATATAAAATTATTCGCCAAAATCCTTATCAAAAATTCAAAACTTTGTCTAATCAGATTGTATACAATAAAAATATATATTCAAAGAAAGTTTCATCATCCCAACTTATTGCGATTTATTTTGATATTGTTAATCTCATAAAATACGTAAGTAACAGGAATATCAATTTCTGTTAGTATTTGGGAAGCTTAGTGTCCGAAATTTTATTAGTTTTAGAGGCATATAAAAAGCAATATCATAAAAGGAATCTGAAGCACAAAAAATATTGTTCGCAGACTATAAAATATAAAACTTACAGCGCAGCAAAAGTTAATGCTCTGTAAAGTAAAATTTGAATATGAATGTGGACAACGGTGTTTTACGAATAAAATATAAAGAGATCTTTTTATCTCTATGTTAAAAAAAATTTTGTTTAAAACATTTGGAATCCCCATATAATTTGTGATCACATTATAAATTCTGTTTGTGTAGGTGTAATCAATAAGCTGTTGGTCACGTTCTTCTTTAAGAGTTAGTTTAATGAGCATTTTGGGAGCGCTTCTTTTCTACAGCCTTAGGTACGACAAGGGGGTTGAACGAATGATTATTTTATGTGACTGCACTATCGACGAACATTATTCTTTAAGCTCACGATGTATTTTTATTCTTTTACTAATTCTGTGCTTTCCGAGAGAAAGTGGTATTATTTTTCACATTTTTAATTTGCATTTTAAACTTTTGCAAAAGGTCAAAGATGGGTTGTTCAAGCAAATTTTAGGGTGGTTTTTTTGAGGATAGTTTAAATTTTATACACCTGATAATCTTATAGATGAGGTTGTTGGTGACAATGGTCTACTGAAACCCCACCTGTGGCTTCTCGAGTTTAAACATTCAAAATAGTATTTTTAAATTGTGCTTTTTATCTTATTTATTTATGAATAAAGTCCGGAAAATGTGCACTTAAATAACTCTAAAAGAAGCATGCATATATGGATAGAAAATAATGAAAATATATACTAACATATTAATTATAATACACATATAAAACAAACGAAATAACTGGTTTTCTGCTTTCTATTTGTTTTTTCACAAATAATAAAATTAAATGGGTAAAAATAATAAATAATGTGCATTTATTAATTATATTTTGAATAATATTGAAAACTGTAGACTTTCACGGCTGGTGTCCATTGTCCATATTTATACTGTTTCTGACTGATATTTCTTCTGGATTTGCTACACTATTTATAGTCTTAATATTGTCTCAAAGCAGATAAAGGCAATAAAGTAGTTATTTTGGACAAAGAGGATTATTTTGAGTCAGTTCAGGTGATGTTTAATGAAGGCCCCTATTCATTAATATCTAAAAATCATCTTCCCAAAATGATTGCTGATACCCGTACAGTCTTATTAGGATGTGAAAATATTATACCAAAACAACTTAGGTTTAGACTAACGATATCTAACCCGGTTTTTCTTGAAATGGCCATAGAGTAAGCGACATTGAATTAATTATAAGGATAGATAATAAAAACGAACTTGATTCATGTGAAAGTTTGGAAATTTTTAAAAACAGAAATTTGCTTATGAGTTATGATCACGTTCTATTGGGATTTTTGGAATTTATTCAAGCTTATATAAGAATCAGTGAAATGTAACTGTGCGTGACACCCAGAGAGTATATATAAGATTCCTATCGTTTTTATTTTTAGTATCGGTTCACTGATGATGATAACTTAGCTATTGAAACACGTGTCCGAGTATAGTTTTTTGGTATTTTCCCGTTCTTTTCTATTCTGTTAAACTTTGTAAATTTCTACTGCTTCTTTAACCGACCCGACCGTAATAGTGGGTTGTTGTCGACAGCACTTCGTTTTGTCAAATTGCATAGCATGGTTTCTTGGAAGAAGGGCATGCTCGGCAACTGCGAATTTATTCCATCAATGATTTTATTTGTGCTCATTATACGGGTGCCGATGCTTCTTCTGGTTGCTCTCAGGTATACTTAACCAACAAGCATGGTATGCGGTAAACTCCGCCGGATAATAATGTTGGTCGAATATTCTTCACTGATTTGCGCTTGTTGTGTAGGTTTAAAAGGGTTCCCATAATATATGTTTTTAGTATTTTACTTATTCGTACGTAACGTTCGTCACATTCGGTAGGAGTGCGGTGCCAGATTTTTCAATTGGTGCTGGAATGGTGGTATTCTGTTTCTTCGGATGTATTGCTCTTCTAAAGTAATATTATCCAGATGTCTTGGTTCTTGTGGAAGTGAGTTGGACTCACATATTCGGTTTGAATCACAAAAGTATCACAATATCGTTGTTCTTGTTACGTTGTTTCAGCGCCAAACGTTGAAACATTCTAGTCGTATTCTGTCTGCAAACTCGTGCGGTAGTTTCCGTATTCCCGATTCTATGTTTGCTATGATGTTCTCCACTAATACTGTAGTTGGCGTAATAGCAACATTGTAACTTTTGCTAATACTGTTGTCTCCCCCGCACTCAGTTGGTGATTGGATACCTTCACCACATCACGTTTACTATCTAACGTAAGTTTAAGTTTAAGACATGATGCCAAGTTGTCATATTTCTTTTGTTGACGCCGCACTATTTATCCGTTTTTACTCTGAATTTTAAGTACTTTGCTAAGAGTGCATAGACAGTAGTTTCCGATCGTTGGCTGATAGTTCTCTGCGGTTGTTATAAATGCAACCACAATTATAAATTCGATGAGGAGCCGCTCTTTTGAGTTACTGTTTCTGTCGTAGAAACTTTAGAATAACCTGGTGGTCTCGGCATGTCTGTATAAAGGCGGTAGTGCAAAGCAAGTTTGCTTTCTTCACTCCTCAAATTTTTTTATAGGTTTCTTCCCTGTAGAGGCTACTTAATTGAAAAATGTATAGTTTTACGGTCAGAATCATATTTATACTGTGGCGTTTAGGGTGTATACTCTAGACGCCGGGTTGAACCAGAGAAAGAATTCGTATTCGGATCGGTTTTTAGTAGCGTTTATTATTACACATACCGTGATCGAGCTGCACTATTTACAATTATGAATGAAAGCGGTGTATGTCAGCACATAGTAATTGGTGTACTATATGCGGTGTGATGATACCTGATTATGGTATTATGTGTCGAGCTGAAGATCCGAGGCCGAGTTGAATTGGACCGATGGATTTGAACTTTGGGCCGATACTTCAACTAATGATTCAACTGTGACTGTACTCGTACTGAACTAGTACTGATGAACTGCGGGCCAAACTAAACTGAACTGGTGGCGATCTGATTGGTACTCTGCTTTTATTTCGAACTGATTTGTGCCTACTTCGTTTTATACGCGCGAAGTAGGTTAGTTTGCTTAGTAAGCAAGGCCGTTAAGAAATGCTGACCGCGCTTGCTTACTTGCAATCGTATATTTTGATTTCCGCGTTTCCTACGTAATACGCGGATGTAGAATTTGTGTTGATTGGGATGGGGTCAACCCTACAGGGCCCTCTTTAGTGGATTGATCCACGATAAAGAGTGTCAAAGATTGTTACGCGAAGATAGGCAAAAAATAATTGTTTTGGGGTTGTCTTCTTGTTGCGTTGTGGGGGGTGTTCTTGTTGGCGCTGTTGCGGATGTTGTCGTTTGATGCGCTCTTCGTTGGCGCTGTTGTGGATGCTGCGTTTGGTGCGCTCTCATTGACGCTGTTGCAAGTGCTGCGATTGAGGGGTTTGTCGTTGCTGCTTTTCGTTTTGTTGCTGTTGCTGCTCCAGAGACAAATTTGTGCATTATGTGTGCTGTATTCGCCATTATTGTGCGCGCCAGTTCGTTGCTCTGTGCGTCCTGTATGTAACAGGCGAATGTACGTCAGAATCAGGCGTCCAAGCTTCGTGACGTATGTGGACGACCATGCGGCTCCAGCGCGAATGTACGTCAAAGACTTCGGCCTGTGGGTTTCGTGGCGTGTGTGCAAGTGCGGTTGACCGTTGACGGCTATGTCGTCGAGACGTAGTGCGCGTCGTGATCGTTTGTTTCTCTGAAACAGCAGTCGTGGCGTTTGTGGTCGTTGCAGCGGTCGTTTGTTTGCGAGTGTTGCAGCTGTTGTTGTATTTCATCTTGGCGGGTTTTTCTTGGGCGATGGCGTTGATGAAACGTCTTGGTTTGCGGTCCATCAGCCCTAGTTGATGTGCGTTACATGATGGAATGGGTGAGAATAATGTTGGTGCCGACGAAGTCCATGGCGGACGCAACGATGGCACGTGTTGTGTTGTCGGGTGTCTTATGGTAGGCGTGATGTGGCGGATATGTTGTCGTTGACGGGCGTGTTGTCAGGCGGCGATTGGGGCGGCAGCGACAGATGTGTAAGCAGTTGCAAAAATCGACTACTCAATTATTACTGCCAACTAAGCGATGACATTACATGAAGAGTTTATAATAGATGTGGCGCAGCTCAATTCATTGGAATTATCACCATACGCCAAATATTAAAAGTAATTCTATTCACGACACATAAATACTCTAAGGTGAAACGGAAGCATGTGCATCCAAATGCCTGAATAAGCAAGTAATTATACACATACTTATTTACATATAATATTTGTTTAACTATTTTAAAATCGTGATAAAATAAGGTAATTTCTTTATTATTTATATTGGAATATACACAAAAAAACAATATATTTTAGAAGCTCCAAAATACATTTATCTTGCCACAATGGCATTTTTTAAAAAACTATTATAGCATATAGTTTTAAATTTGAATTTCCTGCCTAGTGTGTCACTCCTCTTAGGTCTTCCTCATCAATCTTTAACTTTTCGCAACTTTGTGTTGGTGAACACGTATTATTTATGTACAGAGTGGAATAAAGAATATAGTGTTCATCGGTGTTCCTTTCGCAATTCTTATATATTTCATAAGTAGGTGTCTAAAGATCAGAAGTGGAATCGGAGTGTAAGTAGAAGTTCATTATATTGCAGAGAAAAAACGACAAATGGAACGTAAAAGTGATGGTTGCATAAAATGTGACAACATGGTGGAAACAAACGAGACGAGTGTGAAGATGTCGGTAGATGACGTAATTCAATAAACTGTGAGAGCAAATATGTCATACAGCGCAATAAATAATCCAGTACAAGCACGTTTACGTGATATGCCTGCTCGGCGCTTGAATCGACCGGAAGTTAATGCAAAGCTACATTGAATCTAATTCTGTGTTTAAACGGCAACCCAGAAGAACTCCATGTAGTCACGTGGATACAAAGTATAGATCCCATCCAAGAAGTATATAGTATCAAGACTACACGTAATGACGGTAAGAAAAATGATGGATGCTGCAAAAAAATGCCACTAGTTACGCGTAAACCACACATATTTGTATGGGAAAAGATTTATTGTAATAAGTAATAAAATTGTGACAGTTTTTGATTGACGTTGACTAATACTAATAACTTATTCTTTAAATTTGCAACGTAACAATGTTAACCCGCACATAGCAAGATGAAGATGTTTTTGCAGAATTATGATTTCGAGGTGGTACATCAAGCAAGTTAACGGATGTCACATGTGGACGTATTAGGTCGGGCTTACAAAATTTAATTTTGGAGTTTAACACTTTCTAAAATTATTCTGTTTTGAAATATATAAAACTATCCTGGTTTCAATACGCCGACGTTTTGCCGAACCTATGCGGACTTTCTCAAGGCAAACCGCAAAGAGATAAACTATAACAGATTTATTTTGGGATAGAGGGTCTTGTTTCACATGTCATGTATTTGCTAATTTTGTGTCAGAGAGGTTGATTAAAACGTACTTATCGGACCACATACCACGCGTGCTAATGGAGGGTAGAGAGGACAATGAGAATTATTACGCCTAATTAGATAAAATATGTGATGTTACTGTACCTAAATAAAGTCGAATTTTCTTTTAATTACATTTTTATTGAGCTTACAAGTAGCTCAAGTAGGATTTTATTCGGTATGGATTCGGTAGGTGAATGGAAAGATTAATTGACAATTTACTTTGAATTCAACCAATATGTGTATAGCGATTTATTAAAAATTAGAAAGACGCCTGTCAAAACATAAATCTAATTAAAAAAATAACGAGTTAGTTTACAATAAAACATGGTGAGAGGTTAATAGGTCGATGATAACGTTTTATTTAAAAAATTATGACGTAACCGCTGGTCAAAAAAACTTATTCCAAAATATAAGGAATTGGTGATAGGTGGGTTTTAGATGTCGCAAATTCCATTCAACTCGGTTATCAAATGAGAGCTAAGATTGATTATACCTTCATGTAACGGAATATATGAATGTTCGCAATGTACTCTTAGTTTAGTATGTAATTGGGTTATGCATTTATTGTCAATTCTCTGTACATTGCGATCCTTCTCATCCATCTTCAACTCGCACAGTTTTTTTCGCAACCCTGGATGAGTGAACACGTATTATTTATGTACAGGGTACAATAAAGAATACAATACTTAAAAAATTTGGTGTTCATCGGTGTATAACCCTACTATATTTCCAAATTGGGTGTCTATACTATATACATTTCTTTTAAAATTTTGTTTTACATGTTGCTACTGTGGAGATTGTCGCCGCAAAGAGCTCACCAATATCTTGACAATAGACATCGAATACAAAACTTATTCAATTTTCGTCAGCGTACTAAAAACCAAAATCAATACCACTAGATTGTTTCCTATAATAGACTTAAATTAGATGGACGATTTTCTTTAAATTACCAAAATGGAAAATGTACCCAGCAACCCATTGAAATTAATTTGCAACTTTTTGAATTCGGAAAATTCAGAATTGCTTTTGAGTCGTTGTTTCAGGCGTTCTTTCACATCCCATTTAGCTAATACTGGGAAGAATCTGATTACAATTAAGCGACGAGAACGATGGAAATTTTCTGCTATGGCGTGGAATTTATGGAAGCTTCTCTAAAAAGAAATACAAATAGCGTAAATTTTGGTCCCAGATGGCGTATTTATCTACTTCAACTATGTCGTTTACTTTAGATAATAAACTGAACTTCAGGCTATCGTAACACGTCGGAATAGTGATTCTTTGACAAAGTGTAGAACACTATTTGTTACGATAGCACGAGGCGGCACAATCTTATTAGTCGTAAATTACACTCGAGTTTTTCCACTCCTGAAGAGTCCTAAAAGGACGAAATATGTCAAGTGTTTCTTACAAATCAAGATTGTTTTAATCCAACGCTTAGATAGTCATAATAATAGAAGAATTGACTTTTGTAGCTGCTGCAACATTTAAACAAAAAAATTTACCAAAAGTAGAACGTTAAAGAGTTGTCTTAATGTACTGTTTTTAATGCAAAACTTTTTTAAAAATTACTGAATATTTGCAAAATTTTTATTTTCAAACAATTGTTCAGTATCAATTTTAAGATTTAAAATGACATATGACGTAAATAAAGATAAATTGGGATTTTGTATGAAGCGCGCGAGAGCAAACTAAAACACGTTATTAATAAACGTGTCATTTTATTAAATTTTAAATGCAACTTAAATATTATAAATTAAAATAACTTTACAAATTTAAATATCTAATGAATTTATGTTTTCTTTCCAACTTTAATTAAAACCTTATAAACTATAATTAACAAAGAAACTTTACCTAAAACATTTTCCAATAAAGCTTCTTCGCTAGCATTTAATATTATTTGAAAATTCAGCTATTTGTTGGAAGGATCATACAAATCTTTGTTAGTGCATCTGCATTGCTTTACTGCAGAAATCTGATATGACTGCTGCAATAACTATAGAATTAATATTGCTGTTTGATGTCGTAGCTTTGTGCATATTATTGTCGAACCGGGTACGTTCGGTAATTTATTTGGTATTGCATTTCATATGCTATTAATTTCTTACCCTTCGTAGTTGTCTGACAATTGTACGTTTTCTTACTTTCTATTACTTCTCTCTGATAATTAAATTTATGGGGTATTAATATTTCAGAAAAAGTAAAAAAATGTATGCTTTATAAAGAAAAATCTTTAAAAACATTTCTGTACATAACGGTAATTAATTATGTTAATTAGATCATTGATTATCCAAACCTCATCTAAATAAATCTTTATTATGTGTAGAATATTACTATATTATTATTTTAATTTATTTATATAATTGGTAGAATCGAACGCAAAACAAGTGTTTCAGAAAAATGTATTACTTAAAATTCCACTCACATTTTCTCGACCAACCAGAATAATTCTTTTGTCATAACGGACCCATCACGACTGAATTTCTCGGAAATGTTCACTACTTAAAAGTTCCAGTAAAAATTGCCACTAAAAATGTCTACTATTTATTCAACTCATTAACATAATTAACGTTACAATTAACTGCAATTATTGTAAAAAGTACAATTATTATAAATATAGTAGTGATTAAAAGCATGAAGCATGAATTTAATAATGCTAGACCTATGGCAGGCGGAGACGCCTCTGGCTCCACCCCTGAATGGAAATTTCCGGTTTTCGGAATTTTTCCCGTTGGTTTGAAGGCAAGGCCCATCGGCATGCCGAATTTCAAGTCTCTACGACGTCTGGAAGTACCCCTTTAATTTCGGAGATAGACATGAAAAAAATAGGCCCTTTATTATTTAAAATTCTTCACTGGACCGGAGACACAGACGTTAGATGTTCTTCGTTTCTCTGGAGAAGCGATTCAGAAGTTGTCCATTCGCCGTTTCTTCTGAAACATTGTATTAATCTTGGATGGTACTCTTGGTCAAGCTGCATGTAAATATCTAATCATCCCTAATAAAACAGGCTACTTAAGGGTCATGACTACGTTTAGTATTGAGAATTTATAAGTAAAATTTCCAATTTTTGGTTTGAGTTTTCTTTGTCACCCGTGAACCGATTTTGACGTGTCATGTATCAAATATAGAACGGAATTTCCTCTATCCGCTAACTACCTTCCTTTTTTTTACAAAGGTCACCTAAATGACCTACAGGTCAACTTAAACAATAGTCTTCAAAAATGACCAGATGTTGTTTGGCAACCAAACGTTAAATCAATAAATTTAAACATCTAAACAAATAATATTGAAACATTTAAGAGATCTTAATTGTAATCAATTCAAATTAATTAACAATTGAAGTGTTAGGTGTTGGACGCGGAAGCTAAATTGTTGAAGGTAAGAAACATTTTATTTAGTATATTTGAGCTGTAGAATTTAGTATGTATATAAACAAGAGAAATCTGTAGGCTACTACGCACCCACGTTACAATTTTTATTACAAATAAAAAAATATATTAAGATTTTTAAGTAACGTTTAATCAACGTGTGTAACCTACTTTTCTTTAACAAATTTGTTTGGTTGCCAAACAACATCTGGTAATTTTTTAAAGACCATTGTTTGAGTTCACCTGTAGGCTATTTAGGGGACCTGTGTCAAAAAAGAAGGTAGGTGGCGGATATAGGACATTCGGTCTTATATTTTGACTCATGACACGTCCAAATCGGTTTACGGGTTACAGAGAAAACTCAAACCAAAAATTCGAAATTTTACATGTAAATTCCCAATACTAAACGTACTTATGATTCTTAAACGTACCGGCAAGTACAGCGGAAGATATTGAGTAGAAAGTTTGGGGTTTACTACAGCAGACTTGACCACCTACCAAGTAAAATGGTGCTTTAAGGAACAGACTAAATCAATTTTTACTTTGACTTTGATAATAATTAACTAATAATTTTCTTTTTATTTCTTTTTAGTCTCTTTACTCATACACATCACACGATGTACCAATCCCAAGAAAACCAAAAAATTTTATTAAACTGAAATTACAAATTATCGTGTTAACTTTAAAACCAGCAACATTGGTTTTGACACGTGTCTTGCGTGCGTCATTCGTAATCTGAATCTTAACTTAAACTACTACTAAATTAATATCTGACCTTAATCATCGGTTTTTTCAGGTATGTGTTGTCTTCGTTTAATTGTTGATTCTTCTGCTTCTTCTTTTAGGTTAAACTTTATCTCGTATAGCGTGTGAATCTTTGATGTTGAGAACTACACCATCAACGACTCCAGCCTTCTAATACGCCGTCCTCGTTCAAACTTTATCTCGGTAAGTATTCTTTACTTGCTATTGTTTTTTTACATAGATTTAAATTTATTTTATTTTATTTCTGCACTACTTTTAAATTCCCGTCACTTGTCTTTATTAAAGTTTATTTTATTTCCGTCTTGCTCTTGTGACGTCAAAAATTGCTCTCTTCATTTAAAATTACATCACATAGAACAACATTCTTTTACCGCGTCAGATTTTTTTAAGAAGCTAGCGTCGGTTTTGCTTCCTATTTATAAAATTTCAAATCATGGGATACTTGATTGTGATTTTTCGTTAAATTTTAGCTAGCACAATCACCTAAACGCTGTCATCTACTGAACTTTCTTCGAAACTAACATTTTTCTGCAATTTTACTTAATCACTTTTGTGTTTAACAATAATTAGTCTCATTAATTGCGAATTGCTTCTTTATTTCTTCTTTTATTTATATTTTATCTTCGAAATGTTCACAAAATTTAACCTCATTTTTTAATTACCGTTTTATTCAAATCTTTTCTTAAATTCACTCACTTCCATTGTTATTTCGCTTAAAACACGTTTATTATTCATTTTAACGTTTGATCCAATGTCTCACACGCACACATAATTGTTTTCTTTTTTAAAATTTTATGATTATAACTGATGACCTTGAACAACTACTGGTTGCTAATTATTATAACTAATAAATTTAATTTGAAAGGAATAAAATTTATTTGTTTCAATACAAGTTATAATAAAAACATTATGTATATGTAATTGTGGTTATTGTTTAAATAAACAATTTATTCGCTTCGGACCCAGTTGGAAAAGATGAATCTTTCTGAGTTTTTGTAAAAAATGTTTGATTTAAATTTAGTTTTAATCGACATGCGCTCAATGGCATTTACAATAAGCATGCGCACGTATCTTAAAGTAGTAGATCGAGAATGTTCGCCGTATGTGTGTAATTCCGTCAACCATTTTTCTGGTAGGGTTATCTTGTGTGTTTATTAGCACAAATATATTTTCCGTTTATTTATTTACTAAACTACTGAATCCCTGCAATCCTGATATTTTTTAATCGAGAAGGACGTCCTCGATTGTAATTTGCTTATATGCTGAGTCAATTGTATTTAATTTTAAATACTATTTTCAAAATTAATTGCACATAAAACTTTTAGTACCTTCTAATGACAACTTTGAATGTTCCAATAACAAATAACACAAAAGTTGTTAAAGGACTTTTAAATTTTCTTAGAAACCCTTTTGATCGCTATATACGTTGTAGCGGTCCAAAACTTGGTCGCTACCTAATATTTAAATAAGTCGCGCATTTCCCCCGCTAATTTGCATTCAATGCATGACGACCAGTAACTTTTTCCGCGTGAGAAAGAATAGAAATATCGACAGAGGTGGTAAAAGCACAACCACGCCGTTTCTGAATATGTTTACGTTATCTGTTTTGGTTTTAGTAAAACGAAGTTTGATTTAATGGATTAGTTTTGTAGTAAATCTATCTACGTTATTAGTATTGTATACGTTTCGTTAAAAAGTTTAATTCAGAACAATTAACGTGCGTTCCGAAATTGAAAAATATGCGTTATTTTTTTGTGCGTTTGATTTATACGTTTCTGTCGATGAGAATTCGACTATCAAACACGTTATTAATGTATGGGAGAAAATTCGTTTTATGGAAAATTCCTGTGTATGACATCATCCTAAATGCAGTTTTGATATGCAAGCAATTTGATTCCGTCTACACAAAGCATCAAGGTCAACCAAATACTTGCTAGATTTCAACAAATTCAACGTCCCTTATTAAGACAAGGAACTTAAAGTAAGTGCTTTCATAATATTAACAATCTTTCAAACTTTCCGTGCATTTTTGACAAACTAAAGTCGCAATTACATGCAGTCGTGGTTACCTTTATTTTGACGCATTAGTTTGTTCGCAAGTAATCGCATTTGTTGTCATACCTCAAAAGCATTGATGGTACCTTACGTTGTGCAGTAGTTGTTTTTTTAGCGACTACATTATATTTATCTTTTGAGTTGCCGGTTGAGCGGAGAATTTACATTTCATTATCATTAACAAGTTATTTTAGTTTAGTAACGTTTTTAACGCATGTAAGGGATCCTTGCGTTATACGTAGATTTAAGTCCATTGGAAGAAATTTAATCTTTCATTTGATACAGTAGTTTATAAGTCTATTCATTACTATAGTAGACGAATATCAATGTGTTTTGTTTATTATTTAATGATTTAATGCTGAATTTGATTTGATTATTAGATTTATGTTTTTGGTTAAAACTTGTTTTATTCCCTTAAAGGTTTTGCTTGTTTTCCCTTAATAAATAAGCTGGCGATCATCTTAACAAAGGTAAGGCAACAAAACATAAACCAAACTGCAAACATCCCCATGACACCTTAGAGTCTACGTAGCATGTATCTGAACTTTAACCGGTGCATTTTAAATACGTTTTTAGATTAAAGAGTTTTGTTATTACAACGTACGCTACATAAATACATAAGCATAATATGTTTATCTCATCAATTTGGAATTAAAAAACCTAACAAATTATTTCCGTAGGTAAATAAAATAATTGTAATTTGCTTACCTTCTTTCTCGAATTTTACAAGCACTGATTTTACGTTTATTGTTCATAATAATTTTGGAAGATAAAAAAGTTTTTCACATATTAACTTAATTCCTAAAGTCAATATCTACAACCGCAAAACCAATTTTTCCACAATTTTTTTGCTATTCCTTTGTATGCTTTACATTTTTGCAGGAAATTAAAAAAACGTATGTCTACGGCGTCTACACTGTTCTTTTATTATTTATGCAACTGACGTATTCATATTTACTCGATGTCACAAAAATTACAGTACCTAATTTTATAATCAATGCAGTATCTTGTAACAATGCAGTAACTTCGAATCTCAAACCACTTTCATATTCCTACTCAAGAAACGCGAAACGAGACAGTTACGCTGAAATTGACATAAAAATAAAGGAGGGGGAAACTGAGAAATCTTGTCGCGATTCGACGGTAGAGCCATCTACGTTTCGTCGTACTTTTGTGTCATATTCGTCCATATGGGATGCATCTTTCCGAAGTTTATAATCAATGTTTAAACACATGCAGATTGATAACGCCGCTTTGACTTCTCCGGCTGTAAGAAATAAATTTTAATAATACGTATATTACAATGCTATTAATGAAGGCTGTGTGCAAAATCAGAAAGCTACTCTATCTCGCGTTAGTCTTAAAGGAAACGAATACAATTTAAAAAGATTTTTTTTGTCAATAATCACTAAATTATAAAACGCATTACTGAAATAAAATAAAACGTTTCTGGTTAAAACAATGTTAAAACTTATAGCATTTCGGCACGTTCACAACTTAGTGATCAAATGCGAATCCATATAGATATACAGAGAGAATAATTAATATTTGGCCCATACAGAGAAACACAAACCGAACATTCCATAATATCGTTGATGCAATTCAAAAGCATTGTAGTCGTACACATTTAACACGCTCCACCAATACTGTTTCCTAAATTTAACCGATACCGGATACGAAGCAATAAGTTCTTGGGCTGGAAGTTCTAAATCAAGTCATTATTTCTGAGATTGTTTCTCTTCCATTATTGCGTTAGTTTCCTTTCGGCCATTAAATAATTTTCTAACTTACTTCTTCTACTACAACCTAATAATGAATTAATACAATGTGACAATTTCCACATTTCACGTAATTGTTTTCGAGTCGGTTATTTTTATTTTATTGGCACCTGGCATGTAATTGGCACAAAAAAAATAGCCCTGCCACCATCAATATAAGCCCATAGCAATTTAAGAATTGACGAAATTTTGTTTTTGCCCATTGATGCGTTAAAAACGCTTCAGATTTATTTGTTTAATTATGAAATGTTTTTAAACGCGACGAGTTTTATTTTTATAAGGATTATTGAGGTTTTACTAAATCCGGCAATTGAAATGGTAAATGTAATTACGAAATGTGAAAAAGCCGATTGTAATAAATACACTTCAAATAATAATAGCTTTATGCAAACGAATACGATACGCTGCTGTTGCACTTTTTGGGAGGCTTTTAGAAATCTCTGATCGAACTGATTTAAAACATGACAAAATTGCTTTTACACTTAAAATATTGTAGCTATAAAATATCCATAATCGTAAATTTCAATTTCTATTGGGAAATTTTCCGTAATTCTCTTCAAGTCCGCGATATTCTATTAAAGCTCATATTTCTATTACTTATTTTTTACTTACGCACTACGTGGATTATTATTAAATTTTTATTAATGATATTTGGGGTTATTTCGAGTATATAAATACGTGACCTTTACTTCATTTAATTCTTTTTTCTTCTCTTTTCTAACCTTTCTGTTAAATTGCTTTGGCATAGCGTTACTAATTCGAAACCTTTTTTTTTATTAAATGTAATTTATTTTCATTAGCAAATTCAAATATAAAATAGCTCATTATTTTAAACGAGCGGTTCCAATTTTACTACAAATTACAAAGATTTTTAATAAAGGAAGAGTTTTAATTGCTGGTCCATTATGAGATTTGGATGTGACTTGTTTTAATAAATATTTTAAAGTAAGCACGTACAAGCATGTTTTTAAATTTTAATCTTTAATTTTTGTGAGTGTTCAAATTTTTCTTTCGCTACTTTCTGTTGCTTGTTTTAATGTTGAAAAATTATACTATAATGTAAATTTCCTGTTCTTTTGTTGTATATTTTAAATGAAATTTAAACAATCAAGTTAATTAAAGTAAGAATTAAAATTCAACTGGAAGGAATATCAAAGTAGGTATTACTCTAGACATTAACAATTAAATTAATGGCACAATACTCTATTGTTTATTGCAAATTCTAATTGCACTGCAAAATTTGTAGCTTGCCAATAATATAAAGGTTCGTCAGGATCTGAGGAAAATTGTTGAATGCTATTTGTTAGTCAATTGAGCGGTTTTCAAATTGCACTCAACCCCGTTTTTAATTTTGTCATTTCCATTTCAAAATAAAACACATAAATATACCGGGTTCTTCTTTCTTAGTTACACATTTACCCTATGTGTACTTTTAAATAAAAAAAATCAAATTATTGGTGCGATATAGGCAACCAGTTGTACCACCACGTTATACTTGCACAAATCTGCACAAGTTGGATTAGAATTATTTATTTTTTTTTATCCAGAACTAATTTCTTCAATCACCAACAAACAATAATTTATTAACGCAATCAAATAACTAATGAAAACAAGGTTAGTAAATTAACATTTTATCAATGAACTTTAACAATATTTAATAGGTATTCATTGCTTTAATGACCGAATAAATACTCAAAATGTTCACCTTGCCTTTCGAGACAATAAGCTAAGCGGTTTTGAAAGCAACGTAAAGAATTTTGAACAAATTGTGGATTTATATTTCATTACATGCAGTGCGTATACGATCTTTTAATTCGTCTAAGTTTTGAATGGGTACATTATTATAAACTTTGCCTTTTAGGTTACCGCATAAAAAAATCATTAGGAGCCAAGTCTGCTGATCGGGGTGGCCACAAAATAGGACCAAATTTTCTAATCCAGCGTCTTTCAAAAGTGTCATTTAAAAATTCAATAATATTAAGCCTTTGAATTGCTGGAATTATGTACTCTCGCAAAAACTATACAGTTGTTAAATTTCCATCGCTAAAAATTGAACCAGTAAGAGAGTTATTTACGCATCCTAGTCAAACATTAACCTTATGGGGGTACTGTGTTCGAGTTAAGTTTTGGATATGAGGATTGGTACAGGACCAGTATCTGGATTAATGAAAGCGACATTTGTGATTTTTATGGAAAAATAAAAGATTAGTACAAACCGGAAATTCTGAGAGTTGACCTCCCATTGATAGTAAAGCTAGCTTCATCAGTAAATATTATCTTACTTAACATTTCTTCATTTGAACATTGTTTCACAAAAATCGGTACGCTTCATTTTATCTTTCTCGGTAAGTTGTTGATGATTTGAAATTTTATAGGGTTTATACTTAAATTCTTTTAGGGTTCTGTATACCGAGTTATACGAAATTTCAAAATGTTTAGCCACATCTAAAAGTGATCCTGTAGGCCGTTCCTCAACATAACAGAGGATTTTATTTTCATTTCTTCGGTTAGAATATGATTGGTTTTGTTTGTTTTTCTATGACCAGTTATAAACACAACCATCTCTTTTAAAATTGTTAAAAATATTGAGAATGGTTTTCGCAGGCCTTTCAGGGTAGTGGAATGAAAACATGTTCCGAACGTTTCTCAAGCTACGATTTTGTTGGTACCACATCAGCATTGTCACTTTTTCTTTATTATTATACCTGTTCATTATGTATTTCACTAGTAATTAATTAATAAAAACTCAATTGTAAAAAACAAGTTGACCTAAAATGATTGTAATATTGACCTTCGCATACTTGATTTTTAAAATTTAATTAATTTTTTTGTATCAAGTTACCTAGGATATGCACAATGCTTTGACATTTTTCTTTTATAATTACACATAGAACATAGAATATGTAATTGAAAAAGAAGAACCCGGTAGAACTAAAAGTAATGTATTTATTAAAAAAAAATAAGATCTACAAATATCAGCTTAATGTATCTTTGCATTATTTTTTTAGCTGTCTATATCATCTTCCTGACTTTTCTGTAACATCCCATTGAATATAATTTTTACAAATTTCAAGAGTACAGTTTTGCAATGTTTTTCTACATCGAAATAACTTGGACTTCTCCGTAACAATCATCCCAATTGTAATAGTTTTTATTTACAATCACGATTGTAGTGGTTGGACAAACCGTCATTCTTAACTGTAAAGACTTTACTATGAAAAGTTAACTTTTCTTCACTTTTGAACCAATAACTGGTTAGACGAAAAGTTTCTAGAGGAAGCTAGACAGTAACAAAATGTTATGATTAAAAAATACATGTAAAGGTCCTCAATCTACAATAAATGTTCAGAATTACTGCTTCTAGCCTGGATACAAACATTCAATATTTTAATCATTGACTGCCAATAGCTTTCAAACACATCAGGGTCGTTTCTAATTATCCGATTATCAAATCATTTAAACTAGTTTAAGCTAATGACTTTAGATATCTCCATACGAAATAATCTAGAGGGTTTAAGTTTGAGGATCGAGCAGACCTTGGAGTGACTCCGTATGTTGGTGTTAAAAAGTAAGAACAACCAAACTGAAATGTGGTAGTGCACCATCATTCATAAACCACACTGCAATACCTGTTGCAATGATTTATCCTCCAGAAACTCAAATTGCGTTCAAACAGTAGCGATACACATTTCCATTAAGTCTTGCTGGTGGAAATATTGGTCCAATTACATATTCCAACCCAAACATTCAACAAAAACTGATGTTGAATGCGATCGTCAAATACTTCATACGAATTTAAATCTGCTCACACATTGTTATTGTGAAGATCACTTATTGAATTTGTAAGAAACGGGCTTCATCAGTTTAAAGAATCTGTGTCAAAACTAATGTTTGCAAAATCCATTGACATAATACAATACGTGGAGGTAAATCAGTATGTAGTAATCCATAAACGCGTTGAATATGATATCGATACAACTAACAATTTCCCAAACCACTCAATATCTTGCCACAATTAAGAATTTACGTGGCCGTCAAAAATATAAATTAATTGAAAATGTCAATGTGTTCCTATAATTTTCAATCAAACAAAACTGTTTTTCTAGGCTACCTTCAATAATTGCGGTGAGGTTTAAGCCACCCTGGGAGGGTAGACTCATAACGCACCAAAAATAAATGAAACATGTAATTTATTAATTTACGGATCATAATAGAAATATCACAAGCTAGAATGTTAACATTGCGTATTGACTTCTAGGATAACTCACATCCAGGATAATTATAAATGTTTAGAGAAAAGACATCGGTACATTAACTAATATTAACAAAGAACACAATTGATAAGATATGCAACCACAAGTAATTGTCTTACACCCAGCGCCAGATTATCCATTAAGCAGCATAGGCAACTGCCTAGACGCGCCGACGCCTTAGAGGCGCGGCGATAAAGAAAACAATAATACAGGGTGATTTATACCACGAGGCGAAAATGAAAATATGTGTTCACAGTTTGATTCTAAGCAAAAAATGCGAAATAAGTTTTTTCCAATCGGCCTTTGTTTTCGAGATATCAAGATACCAACTTTTGAAAGATATGATTTTAAGTTTCACAAAAAACTAATATAGAGTGCTTTGAAACAAGAACTTTTTTTATTAGTTATTGACAGTTTCACATTTGGGTAGTGTTTGTGATTGTTAGCCTTAAAAATTTAGTCCAGAATACAGTTCAGCAACGAAGAATATCCCGACAATTACTGGTGGTGTAAATCTACGACACAACGCTGTAAGGGAAGAAGAAGTAATCGATGCAGTGCTTAATGAACCAGATATTAGTACTAGGAAAATTGCAACCCGTCTGCAAGTTTCTCAAAATTTTGTTTGGAGGACTTTAAACAGAGAAGTATTGCACCCTTACCATTATCAGTGTGTCCACGATTTACAACCAGGAGATGCAGTACAAAGATTACAATTTTTACGGTGGTTTCTCGCACAGCACAGGCAAGATCCTAACTTTATTCGTTCCATGTTGTGGTCCGATGAAACTACCTTCACTAGAAATGGCATCAGTAACGGTCACAATGAGCATGTATGGTCAGTATAAAATCCGCACGCATTTAGACGACATAATTTTCAACGTAGATTTTTGATTAATCGTGGTGTGGCATTTTCAACGATCGTCTACTGCCAACACAAATTCTGACGCGTCGTGTCAATGCTGCGTCCTACTTAGAATTATTGGATGATCACTTGCACGAGTTGTTAGCAGATGTTCCACTTGCGTTGCGCAACGTGATGTGGTATCAGCACGAGGTTGTTGTAGAATGGTTAGATAACCATTTTAATGGAAGGTGGATAGGTAGGCGCGGTCTAGTTCAGTGGTCCGCTAGGTCGCCAGAACTAAATCCATTGGATTTTTTCTTCTGGGGCCACGTAAAACAACTTGTGTATGCAGAGGAAATTTGCAATGAAGAACAATTACATGACAGAATTGTGAATGTTGCACTTGAAGTTAAAAATCAACAAGACTTTGTGCAGTTTATAACTCAGTGGTTTTACGTTGCCAGGATTGCATCGCAGCTGGCGGTGGACTTTTCGAACATACTTTGTAAGTTATGGTATTGGTTCTTCTTTGTGTTACAGTTACAAGGTTTTTAAATAAAGTTTTCATATTGCCTACTATTATTTTTGTGTGAAACTTGAGACCAGGTCTTTTAAAAGTTTGAACCTCGATATCTCGACAACAAAGGCCGATTGAAAACGACGACAAAGGCCGATTGAAAAATAAAATTATTTCGCATTTTTTGTTTAGAATCAAACTGTAAACAAATATTTTCATTTTTCGTCTCTTGGTATAAATCACCCTGTATTCAAATACAGGGTTCTGTATTAGTACGTCGTACTTTCCTAGCAGCTAGCCCATTGGAGATAAGTAAAACAAAATTGTACTTAACATAATTGGTTTAAAAGATCACTTCTTAAAATTATTTTTAACGATACAGGGTGTCCCATTTTACGGGATGCCAAAAAATTTGTTTTTTTTAATGGAACATCCTGTATCTTTCAAGGTGTTCTGGGGTAGAAAAAAACAATTTTAATTACAATAAGTTTTGCGACACCTATTGTATTATATTTTTACACCGAAGAAAGCCATTGGTGGAAAATAAATTACATACTAGTAGATGCCACATGTCGGGGTCTAAAATCATTCTAATCACTGAATTGGCAGGAATAGACCCTCCAGGACTTTTTATAGGGATATGTAAAGAATAGTGGACTTGTTTGTAAGCATTTTACCTCAAATGTTGAAGAGAGTGGAAAGGTCTTTTCAGCAGCAAATCAGTTGGTGCTTCAATAAAAATGAAACACATTGGAACACTTGTTGTAGTCATTTCTTCAATTTTGTGACACTAAATCATCGCCATTGCTTTCTTGGGAGCATAAAAAGTAATTAAAATTGTTTTTGTTTAACTATAAATATCTCCAAAACTATGAGGCTTAGCTATAGGATACCTTTAGTAAAAATTAAAGAGGAAAAGAATTCTATCTTATAGCGAAATAAAACCGGCTTTATTTCACAAACAAAAAACTGTTTGTTAAATAGAATAACTTTTATTGAAAAACCCGTAATAAAGAAGTTTCCCATTTGGTGCGGACTTTGGGGATGACGCTGTATATACTAAAATCCAAAATTTGTGTTTTTGTTTGTTAGGTCTTTATATATTCAGTCCCTGTAGGTTTTAGGCCAAAACTAACTATATAATTGTAATCAGCATTAAAGTACGGAAAAGAATGGGTGGATTCGGGAAGGGGATCCACCAGGGAAGCTTGGGTTTATGTAGAGGCATACTTGTTTTCATTATCCGTGCGACAGAACGGGACTTTCAAGTAGTCTATCCTAAAATTGAAGCTTGTTGGTTTAGATGAACGACAGTCGTTACAAAATAGGAATTTAACGACGAATCGTTTAACTGGTCGTTAGCAATACGATAAACGATAATCAGTATGCAACGAATTGTTCACAAACGAACATTTACAGAATAGGTACGTTAATTAACTAATTTAGTATTTTTCTATACGAGTGAGTTGTAAGTAAGGAAGACCTCAATTATCTCAGAAACGGCTTCCACGATTATTATAGATTTTGGTGTTCTAGGGTTCTGTGATACGGCCGATATTATGATGGTACATTGTTGTCAGATCTTTTCTTTTACGAAGTAATAATGAACTTTGTTATTTTAAATTGATCACTCTGTATATTTTTGCTTTTGAAATGCTTAAGATATACTGATTATTTTTCATGTAATATTCTCTATACCTAAATGCCATACTTTCGGAGTTATACCTACATTTCATTATTATGTTCCCTCTCAATGTCTTAGGCACATTCGTTACGACATGTTGTATTGTGAACGCTTCGGGACATGCAAACCCTCCTGTAATGTTTTTCTTTCCCTCGCGCTCACTTCAAAAGCAATTTCATAACAGGAGCTCCTCCTGAAACTGTAGGTCTGGCTTCAAAATCAGAATGGATTAACACCGAATACTTTATTAAAGTATTACAATCACTATTAATAATGAGTAATCAAAAGAGCCACATATCTATTGATGGTCTTAATTTCTGCAAGCGTTTTGGTGTTTAACTGTCCCGCTTCACTGTACACATAAACTGGAACATCAATGTAGGGTTTCTAAAACCTTTCGGTTTTTCTACAATAATGTTTTAAACTCCTGGTAAAAGGCCAATTCAAAAACACTAGTAACAATATATCGAGTCGCATCATTTGTTGGAATCGCATATTCTTGGACAATGACGCCAGTAAACAAAGCAGCTAGTTTTAGAGAAGCTGGAATATTTCCTTTTGATAAACATGTTTTTCCAAATAAGATTTTGTAGTTAACTAAGTAACCAAAGACCATTTCCTGCAAAAGTTTCCGTCGACTGTCAGACACTATCAACAAACAAGCAGTTAGACTTCTTGCAAAGACATTCGCGTTTGTCAGTCCATCTGACGTTATCCAAAGCGATCAGAATACACTGTTCGCAAAAACACGCGAAGAAAGGGTAAAACAATAGCTCAGAAAAATTATATTATAACATACAACATCTCTATTTACGACAGTGACAGTGTTACATGCAAAACGTAACACAAATGAAAGGGGTAACTAGTTCAGACAAGACGGGTCGTGATTCGTTAAGTTACTCGATGAATTTCCATTTGGGGTGCTTAGAAGTCAGGTTCTCAAATAAAATGTGTCGATATTAGGGTTGTTTATGGGCGCCAGGCTAGGATTTAAAAAAAAAAGAGAAAAATTCCACGAGCCCTTACTTACCAGAGGAGTTTTGGGACACCTGTTCGTACACCGCTTCAGAGGTCCGCCAAGCGCACGACGCAGCTACTTGTAGAGAATATGTACACAGGAACATAAAAGTTAAGTAAATAATAAACCGGACTTGAACAAGAAACAAAGTATATTCACACACCGTTCATAATGTACATACACAGGTACAATAATTCCGAGGGTGACAGCGTCGGGATACCCAAAATAGCAAACAACAAAAAGAAAATAACGACTTACATACGTTACAAGAATATTTCACAAAATTATTCTGTGAGATTTGAAACGTTAACAAACTAAAAATCCTACATCATTTTGTTATTACCACGTGGCAAGAATTTATTGATAAAAGTAATTAAACTTAAATTACAACCGCATTACCGCATTTATCTCGTCACAATTCTTATCTGTTCTTAGGATCGAAGCGTACAACGCCTCTTATGTCCGTTATTGACCGCACACAAGAATAAATCAATTGTTATGTCGGAATAACTCTGGTTTTTAGTTCAAGAAATCAATCCATTTAATTTTAATCAAAATCCGCGTCACTGGATAAATATTACCGTTCTCCTACCTTAACTCGGCGTGCCCCTGCAGAATCCTCTGAAGAAGCGGCATACGGCAGGCCCCCAGGTCAAGGTACACGCCCCCAGATGAAAATGGGAGGAGTCAATGAGCACCAGCTCCACGAAGAAATCCAATACACGGGGAAAAAGGATCCTTATCGTAACATTATTTTTAAGATATTATACGCCTAAAGGGTATATCGAGAAGATCGTACTAAATTCTTTTAAGATATTATACGCCTAAAGCGTATGTCGAGAAGATCGTACTAAATTCTTTCTACGAAAGTGACACCTGGATGCTTGTCGAGCTGAATTTTGCCTTAGTAGAAACCGCAATTTAAGCGAACTTTAGGGTAGATACCCCAACACTAAAACAATACTTGTACGCTACGATGAATGTAAATGTAGAAATAACCGCGTTGAGCGAAACATGTTTAAGCATCTTAGTAATTTATTTCATCGCATTCAAACGTTCAACAACTAACTGACATTTCTCAGTCGTTCGCTAAGATGACTCAACAACCGCGCATCATCATCCCCTACTCGTATGTCGAATCTTGGCACGTCGATTACGCACGGACCGCTGATACAATTCACTTAATGTTACCTGGCCGCTCGTCGAATCAACGACGACGACACGACCCCCACACTAAGCTGCGTCCGCGATAAAACCGTGACGAGGACGGTTAGTGAGCCAGTCGCGCTCCGGTTTTGCTAACCGTAAGATATGTATTGTATTGCAAAGTGGGTTAGTGGTTATTGTATTTTATTTTACTTCAATTAAACGAATTCACTTTTCTGTGCGTTACTTAATGAAACCAACCCCATCGGGATACCAATTGGCGCTTGAACGTAGGATTAACGAGTGATATCAAATCAACTTTTGAGCAGTGCGCTAGAGAACTCGCGACCGAGAGACCAAGAGAATGCCGGACATCCGAAGCACTACAGCAGCAGCCGCGGAAACTACGAAGAATTACGAGACCGAACCCTCTACAGGGAAATCATCCATTACCGGTCTGGACACCGGCCAACCGTCCAGTGATGCCCAAAAACCAATCAAACGCGAAACTCTTCTTCAACCTCTTGAACGAACTCCCTGATGCGGTAAAGAAACCAACGTTCTCCGGCGACATCCTAGAAGACCCGGAAGAATTTATCGACAATTTTGCGGAATACGTCGCCGCGAGACGTGTACCAGCAAAGAGGAACGTCAAGACGATCAAACAATGCCTAACGGGCACCGGCGCCCACTCGTGGTCTGTATACGCGGAGATTGCGACGTACCACGACTTCGGCCGACTACTGCGTAAACAATACAACGCCGAAGTTACCGCACGGTTGTGGGAACAGTTCTACGCGCGCTCGCAGGGCATCTCGAAGCACATTGCCGCAGTGCCACTACTGCCCGGACAAGCATTTTCACAAAGATTGTGACGTAATCGCCGAACGCTACCGCAACCAGGGAAACTTTCAAGGGGCCGGTCCGTCGTCCAACCGGCCCTAAAATTAGTTTACGTGGGCCACCCGCAACCCTGTATCATAACCAGCGTCGACGGACAGGACGTCAACGCGCTTATCGACACGGGGTCCACATATTACTTTATCGCCAAAGAGCTGGTGCGAACTCCACTAGAACCAACCACAGTACGGAGTGCACAAACCGCATCCCTCAAACCGTTAACCGTTCTGGGCCAGAGCAAGCTACCATCACTATGCGAGGCAAAACGACCTTCTTTGTGGTAGCGAATTTGACCCCGCCGATTGTCTTGGAAATGGATTGGCTGTGGGAACAAGGGCAGTCCTCGACATCCGCCGCGGAACGTTGTATTTCGGCAACGGTCTGCGAAAGGTGGCGTACACGGAGAAAAACAACCCAAGGCGGCAGCCTGCACCCCGAAGGCCGAACAAGTACAACACAGGTTCCCGGAGAACCTTCACGGGCAGCTCAACGCATTACTCAAAAACTTCACCGAGGTGCTCACTAACACACCGGGAACCTGCACAACAACGAGACAACACGCGATCCGACTAAAGGAAGACGCACCCGTTTCGGTTCCCACAATACCGATACTCATCACAAAAAAATAAGTTATCAACCTAGTACTTCGAGTTATTTGTCGTCGGTGGTGATAGTACAGAAAAAGACGACAAACCCCGGTTTTGCGTAGACTACAGGCGCTTAAATAGTGTCGCCGCAGACGAAAACGCCGCATTTCCGCTCATCCACGAAACACTACAGTGATTCACGATGGTTTACTTAGACGACATTGAACTCATGGGAAGAACACCTGAGGTACCTAGCACTAATCATCGAACGCCTACAACAACACGGGCTAAAGGTCGCTCTAGAAAATGCCGTTTCAGGGTCAGATCAATGGAGTACCTGGGGCACGTCGTCTCCACCGAAGGCAACCGACCGATGTCGTCACACCTAGAAGCCGTGACCATTTCCCAACGACCAAAAACAGGAAACAACTTCAGAGTTTTCTAGGGCTATGCAACTGGCTCCGAGAGTACGTGCCACGCTTCGCACATATGTTAGCTCCTTTGCACGACCTAACCAAGAGCAGCAGCAAGTTCCGGTAGACTAAAGAAGCCGAAGCAGCATTCCAACAGGTGCACCAAAATATGGCCCAGCGGTTGCAACTTCACCGACCCGACTTCGCCCGCCCTTTCGTGCTGCAAACCGACGCTAGCGCACAGGGTATCGCAGCCGTGCTTTATCAGGAGGGAGAAACAGGTAGGCAAATCATCATCTACGCCAGTGTCAAGTTACAACCACATGTAGCGAGGTACCATGCTAACAAACAAGAGTGCTTGCCGGTCGTATGGGCAACCAAGAAATACCGATCCTATTTAAAAGATAACAGGTTTACCCTACGCACCGATAGCAAAGTTTTGACGTGGCTACACCGATTCAAAGAGCAAAACGCCAAGCTGATGAAATGGGCACTACTGCTCCAAGAACTAAACTTCGACGTGGAACACTGCCCCGGGAAGGAGAACGAGCTGCCAGACCATTTATCTCGGCACGCTAACCTGCAAGAGAGGGTCGACGAGACGGAAGTGGAACGGCTCCTACCGCCGGAACCAAGCATCCACTAGATCTCAGCCGTCGACATCGTACGGAAAGTCCTCCGGGAGCAGCGAGCCTCAGAAGAAACACAACAACGAGTCCGAAAGTGGCAAGCATCGACGCCGGAACACCCAGACCACCGGAACTTTACCGTTACCGACGTATACCTTTTTCAGCAGAAAGACAATCACAAAGCTTTGTACGCTCCCAAAGTGACAAGAGAGGAAATACTATATGCCTACCACGATGACTTTACCGCCGGTCACCCGGGCCAGGACGAGACCTACAGAGCCATTCGGCAAAACTAAAGAGCAAGCAAGAAACCACGTTCGATCGTGTTGGGTGTGCGCCTCCGTAAAACGCGGCGCGCCACAAGAGACGGTCACGAACCGACCGCGGGAGCCCACAGGCCCTTGGGAAACGGTATCGGTTGACCTCATGGGCCCATACACCGCCGATCAGCAGGGAAGACGTTGGATCGCCGTAGCAGGGTGGAAGCAGTACCACTGGGAAAAAACAACATCGGACGAAATAATCCGTTTTCTCGACGACGAGGTGTTCCGCCGGTACGGCTTTTCAAAAGCAAATGTGTCCGACAACGGCCCGCAATTCACGTCGATAGCATGAGACGCCGCAACCCGGCGCTGGGGGCAATGCACTGGACGAGGCCGATCTTTCACCCACAGGCTAACCCAGTCAAACGGCGTAATCAAAAGATTAAGAAAGGCTTTAAAGCGGCACTCCTCTACAAGAAACCTCAGGAGTGGTCAAACGAGTTAGCCGCTGTCCTGTTCCAACTAAGAACACGAAAGAACGCCGCCACTCGCCTCACTCCTAACAAGGCACTGCTGGGGTACGACGCGCCACGACCAGGTGATTGGGAATTGTCAAGAGCACAATGCACGCCTCAAGACGAAAGACTAGGTGTAGTTCATCGCAACCGCTACCGTTCCCGATACGCGAGATACGGGCCGACTAATACGAACTTTGCCATAGGGGCAGCGGTGATGGAACGACACACGCCGGAGTTAGCGGACAGTTTTCGGCCACTTGGCAAGGACTTTGCCGAATAGTTGACACCGCCGGCACCAACGCCTACTGGGTGGAAAGACCAGATCTACAATGGGCGAAGGTGCATACCACGACCTCCGCCCGGCGCCAACCACAAGGGCGCCTCGACCTGACGTTGACGAGCCACCGCCGGCTGATCATCCGGATGACTCCGACGCGGAAGAAACTTCACCAGGGACAAGTCAACAAGAGGACCAACTACAGGACGAAGCCTCCAGGTCTGGGAGGACTGTTACCCGGCCGCTCGTCCAATCAACGACGACGACACGACCCCCACACTACGCTGCGTCCGCGATAAAACCGTGACGAGGACGGTTAGTGAGCCAGTCGCTCTCTGGTTTTGCTAACCGCAAGATATGTATTATATTGTGAAGTGAGTTAGTGGTTATTGTATTTTATTTCACTTCAATTAAACGAATTCACTTTTTGTGCGTTACTTAATGAAACCAACATCAACATAACATCAAAAGATTGCCCTCGAAAATTAATGTAATACAATATTGTGCTTGAAATTTTTAGAAAAACAGCCATATCATAGAAACCTGATAAATTAGAATAGAAATAATAACTGCTACAGAAAGGCGAAAACGTACTCCACAAACTGGCACTTAAAAATCAAAACTAACGATGTAAATAAATTAAGGAATCGCGAAAAACCTTAGAATTCGCGCAAAAACGGTGAAAATTTTATACGACAAAAATTGCATTTCATTCAATTTAAACTCAGACGAACGCCATAACTTTATCTATTAACCAACGATAACCGCAAATAAACCCACAAATCGACTGAGAAACGACCAGAAGGTCACAACAGTTTGGTAGAAGATGAAAACTTCTTAATTGAAGAAGACAACCTTTATCACACTAGATCCTAACAAACTTGTTCAGTTAAATCCAGTGATTGGTGAGACTAGACTATGATATCGGCTTAAATAAAAGAATCCAAAAATATTTTGAATTTTTTTTGTAAAATTATGAAAACCAGCATTTGCTTCGTGTTCCCCATTGTAGAAGACATTTCTAAAATTTTAAATAATCAGATTATTAAAATTCTGAAGACACCAAGGATCAGAAGAAGTAGCACTTCTTTCCAAATTTGAAAACGTTTTCTTTTAACGTTCTTATTAATAAATTTTTTAATAAAAAAAGTAATATTAATGGTATAATGTGTACAATTTTCAGTAGCCAAACTTTATCGGGATATGAATTTCATATTTTAAATCACATTACTTGGACATTCAGTAGGTCAAAATTTCTTGTCTTACTGTAGCCACCTTTCCCCTACAGTTACTAATTTGAAAACTCGATATAATATTACGGTTACAAAATAATAAAATAGAAAAACATTCTTTTGAACGCGATAAACCTAATTGCAATTTCCTTCATTAATATTATCGGTTTTGCATCTCCTCGCTTTTTTACATTATTATTAGTCACAAACAGCAAACGTAATCTTAATAGTATTTACTCAACTCCTTCACAAAGAATAAAAAATAAAAATTTTCTTATCGCGAGTTTTTTTTAATGCCGACAACCCTTTGTAAATTGCTCCATTATTTTTATTAAGAACGACAAAGAAAATTCTTGATTTTTAATGAAAAACTTTACGAAAACCCAAATTATAAATTGTGCGCGTTTTAAAGGTAGGTATTATAAGTGATGTTGAATTATATATGGATTTAATTCATAAACTTCACAAAACTTCGTTTCGAGTTTATTAAATTAAAGTTTAGCTATCCGAAAATTAATTTGCAAATACCACATCCGAATTTGAATTCTTGTTTGAAATAATCCAAAGTTTTTTTTTAAATTGTGCAAACAACAATTTTTTATTATATTTTGGAATAATTTTTATTTTTATTGTAAGGGATGCATAATTTTTAAAGATTATTAAGTTTAACACAACTATGTAATAAAAATGATATATGACCAATAGTTATTTACGTAACATGTGCGGAAACTGTTTACGCACATGTTGCGTATTCTATTTTGCTCGATTTTTTTCGATAATTGCATTTTCAAATCAGTATTATTGTAATATGTAAATCACAAATTTTAATTAGTAAGCTGTGACTATACACGGATATGCACATAATGTATACATTTGTCATCTAACATCTAGTTAACCTATTTAATTGTTAAATTTTTATTTGAAGATTTGTATTGTTTTACAACATTTACAACAAATAAACTATGCAAAAGTTGTATTGTAGATAACGAACAAAGTAAGTAAATTATCATATTGTTTGTGGAAAGCTTCTAATGTGGAGTGTTTTTGGTAGTTTTGAAACACCTGTTCGGGATAACTGCCTGTTTTACGTGTGCTCTTGATTGTTTCATAGGTAAGGAGTGCAAAAATAGATATTCAATTACATTAATGCAAAGATTAATTTTAAGTGTGTCTTTTCTTCTATAACAATATTTTACCATCCTTCTTACGTTAATTAGCTATAATTTTGTAAGTTGGATGCCGAATAATTAGGTTGTCTTTCATAACGTATTGATTGAGTGATTAAACGCGACTATCGACATAACGAATTCAACAAGTGGCATAAACATACTAATGCTGGTGAGACATTACTTCAGAAAGAAGTTGGTCTGCTTCTAAGACGTTTCCATAATTGTGCCTCTTTAAATTGTTTTTCAGTTCCTACATGTAAAGTCTAGTTGGTTGATGTAAGTCAATAATTGTGTGTGTGAGAGTCTTCGTTCGAACTGTAGCGTCAGTTTCATACATGTTTATTTGCTACTTCAATTTTACAATTTTATGGCTTAATCTAAATGACAAAAAATACTTAAATAACCCCATTGGATCGGCTTTTCAACTTCAGAGTTTCCTCGTCCGTTTATTTCCGATCCTCTGGGCTGACAATTCATTCTAGCTTAACCTAAAATGACATACTTCGGCCTCTTGTGCCTTGGCATGTCATCTACATCGTAATTCCAGAGCCGCGTTATAAGTGGGTTGGGGTGGGCCGCGATAACCGCGTGAAGCGCAGTTGCGGATTGGCGTGCGAAGTCTGCTATCTTAGGGATTTGAAGTTCGTGATGAGGATTAGCTGTTGTCTTCGTGATTGTTCTGGTGGCTTTGTCAATACATTTCTTCACGAGATCGGTGAGTTTTATAACCGTGTCTTGAATTTGTGGGATATTTTTAATAATCGGAACTTCCGTTAGCTGGATGCAGCGTAGGTTCGTACGGCCCGTCAACTACGAGGTTTCGAGTACTGGCGAAGTCGTGCAGAAGTCGACCGTTTCGGTTTTGCCTTCTGCTGTACCAATCTGTATGTATCGCGTTTAAGTCTCCGGCAAGTATTGTCGGTGTACGAGTGTTGAGTATAGCGTCTAGATCGGTTTCTAGTATGTCTTTGGTGGGCGGATTGTAGGCGGCGCAGAGAACTATATCTCCGTTGGCTGCCGTGTTTACCACGATTTGGGTGGCCTCCAGGTTTTCTAGACGTGGCGTCGGGATGCGGTGGAGTGAGATGGAACGCTTGATGAAGATAGCCGTTCCACCGCCTCTACCTGTCGTCCGGTTGTCGTTGTACCTAACGTAGTTACGAACTTTGGGATTGTTGCAATTTTGAAGATGCGTTTCGGAAATTAGCGCGACGTCTATGTTTTGTCTATAGAGAAATTCTGAAAACTCTAAGACTTTGTGTTGAAGACCGTTCTAATTCCAAATGGCGACGTGAAGGGAGTTCGGTTTTCTAGGAGGACGTGTACCCATTATTCGGTTGTGGATCGGAGTTGCCTGAGGAGTTCTGCGATGAGACGAGCTTCCTCTTTCGTGACTTCTTGAATGACTTCGCGGGGCTTCTTTGCTGGGGCTGGGGCGGGTTGGGAGCGACCGGCGGTGGCCTCGGCAAACGAAGTCGATGGTTCTACTTACATTGCGGGCGCTGGATTAGGTGTCCTTTGTACCTGTGGAAGAGGCGGCTTAGTTTGACGTCTTGTCGGGTGCGCCGGGCATCCCTTGTAGTTGGCGGGGTGGTCCTGTTGGCAGTTGCAGCAGATTGCGGGTCCGTCTTCCCTCTTCTTAGTGCACTTGTAGGAGAAGTGCGGCTCCAAGCACTTGACGCATCGGGCGGCCCCTCTGCAGCAACGAGCGGAATGCCCGAAGCCTTGGCAGCGGTAGCACTGCCCGATGTCGCCTCGCGGGTGCGGTGCTTCTACGCGGACTTGAACTATTCCGATCTCAGTGAGTTCGTAAATAGATTTCGCTTGCGGGTTCTTCTTCAGTTGAACCAGGAGTAGCGGGGTCGGTCGGCCTGAAATCATTCTCGAGACTTTCATTACTTCGAAACCCATACCCTCGAGGTGGCTTCTGACGTCGTGGGTGGCTTCGTCGTAGAGCGGCATGCAGCGGATGACAATATTTAAGGGTTGTTCCTCCTTCAGAAGATAGGAGTGGAATCCTTGATCATTGGTTTCCAGCGCGGCGGTGGCAGTCTTGAAGTCTTCTGCCGTCTCAACCTGGATAGAGACTCCGTGTCGCGTCGCCTTTACCCTAGAGACCAAGACGTTATTCTCCTTTAACTTCGTTAGGGCCTTACGGTAATCGTTTTGGCTATGCAGAACGATTGGCGGGATCTTTGTTGTCCTAGTAAGTGCGGTGCGGTGGTGTCCTCAGTGTTGGCGTCGGAAGTCACGGAAACAGTAGACCTCCTTCTCTTGTTGGACACAAGAGAAAAGCCATCCTGCTCCATAAAGTTCTCGTCCAACGGGGTAGGGGTAGGGACTTCGGTAGTTTTCTTTCTTCCCTTCTTTGCGGCTGGGGTGGTTGGTCCGCAGGAATCAGGGAAGGAGGCAAGCTGCTTAGACAGTTCTGCGATCTGTTTTCGCAACTCGCGGTTCTCCTCTCTTAATTGCCGTATGTCGTCCTGTTGATGGTCCATGGCGCTGTTGATGGTAGCGGCGGCGATGTTCTTCAATCTTCGGCAAGCAACACGACGGATTCCATTTAACCTAAGAAAAACAAAAATCGCTTTTGCTATAAAATAGCAGTCGCCGTACTAAGAAAATTCTTTAAGTTGTTACAATACATATGTAATGCAACGACACCTAACTAAAACGTTGGGTTGCTTTTAAAAGCAGGAGTCGCTATGTCGCTAAGAGCGTTATCCCTCAAGCTAGGCACATAGCGCACTACCCCTACGCAACGAACCTGCGTTAGAAGGGTTGTGATTGGCCAGCACACCCTTTAATACGGCTACGCACACCAGCAACAGGCACTCACCGGCGTGACTTCACACGGTACGAGTTTTTTGACTGGCGTGTATAACCCGTTCTAAACTACCCTCACACCAGGCATATGACAGTCAAACAAGCGCGCAAGGAGCAACAGTACATTCACCACGGAGTACACGCTTTCCTGCGGCGTTCCACGGTACCATCATTGGTGACACCGCTACCGCCAAAGCGCCGACAACTGAAGGCACCCCAGTCAGCAACAAACAGGATACACCTCGGTCCAATCCAGCGCCGCATGGTAGCAGCCTGCCCTGTCACACAGTAGCCCACGCAGCAGATCCAGTCCGAGGGCACTTCACCCGAGGCTTGGCGGTTGGTCCTATGTGAGCAGTCATCATGGCGCGTGGACCGCATCAGCGAGCCCAGCCGTCTGCACCCGATAAACCCACGTCGGCAATTACGAGCGTACATTCACGCGGCACGCAAGAGCTATATTCAATCTAGTGATAAATAAGTGTAATGTAAATAAATAGCAATGTAAAATAATTATAAGTGTTTATGAATAAATGACATAAACCCGGTGGCAACTGAAGAGCACAACAGTATACAAACAGTGCAACCGTGACGGAACCCGAGCAACAGCTACAGCGGACACAACGTATACAAATACGCATCCCGCCCTTCTGGCCGGACAACCCGAACTATGGTTCGCGCAAATCGAGAACCAATTCCAAGTAAGCTGAATTTTCAGCAGACACAACAACGTAACAAGAAATTTGGAAGCCAGTACGCACGCAAGGTACGTGACATCCGACGGAACTAATCCGAAGACTCAGCGTCAGCCAGGAACAAAAGAACAAGCAACTACTTGGCGAGAAGAACTCGGAGACCGCAAACCCTCACAGTTTTGAGACACCTGCAACACCTAGCTGGAACAACAGTGCCAGTGACCCTGTTAAGGTCCATTTGGTCTAGCAGATTAAAACAAGCATACAAGCAATCTTGGCCACACAATCAGCAACAAGCCTTCCAGACGTAGCAGAATTATCCGACGAGATACTAAACACGACGGCAATCTCAATCGCAGTGCAAGCAGTTAGCACCACGGACGATACACTCAACAAGTTAATTAACGAGGTCGCACAACTGAAAATGCAGCTCAAGAAAGACCCTCAACAACCAATAGAAGTCGGAGCCGCTCAAGAAACAAAACATTCGACACATGCTGGTTCAACTATAAGTTCGGCGACAAGGCAAGGAAGTGTCACCCTCCCTGCAAAACCGCCAAACAGGGAAACGATATGAGCAGTCGTTGATGACGGCCAACGACGCTCGAAGACACCCTGGAGATTCGTCGTGGCAGATACAAACAAACCCATCATAGAGGCAGACTTCTTATCAGATTATAGACTACTGGTGGACATGCAACAACAAAAACTACACGACTCAATAACAAACCTCACGGCAAAAGGCCAAACAGCTACTGACCCGCGAAACCAAGGGATCAGTACAGTGCGCAATGACCAGAAATACTACAAACTGCTGACCAAGTTTTCAGCAATTACAAAACCAGCAGGGAGAGCAACGCAACATACCACCAAACACCATATTTACATAACGGAAGGTCCACTAGTCGCAAACAAACCAAGAAGACTGGCGCCAGATAAGCTGAAGCTAGCCAAAAAAGAGTTTAAATTTATGACCCAGTTAGGCATCGCGTCACCATCAAAAAGTTCATGAGCAGCACCGTTACACATAGTACCCAAGAAAAACGCCGAATGGACACTCTCAAACAAATACACCGTGCCGCACATAGAAGACTTAGGCCAAACACTTTACGAAATAAGGTGTTTCTCTACGATAGACTTGGTAAAAGCATATCACCAGATTCCGGTTGCAGAGAAGACGTGCCTAATCACTACACCATTCGGGCTATACGAATTCCCGAATATGACATTCGGGTTAAGAAACGCAGTACAAACATTCCAGAGACTTCTGCTACGTATATATCAACGACATACTGGTAGCTTCAGCATCCGAGCAAGAGCACAACGGAATAGTCATCAATCCCGCTAAGTACGCGTTTAGGCAGACGCAAATCCAATTCTTAGGATACCAAGTACCAGAGCAAGGCACACAACCACTACTACACACAGTCAAAGCTATACAAGAATTTGGGACACCAAAACGACAAAGAAGCTGCGGCAGATGTTAAAAATGATCAACTACCAGAAACAGGTTATACCCAACACAGTCCAGGCACAAGCCCCTAAACAACCTGTTAAAAGGAAAGGTTAAAGGAAACCAGCCAGTGCAGTGGAGCGAGGAGGTCCAGCAAACATTCGAGCAATGCAAGCAGCAAATTGCTCAAGTAGCGTTACTGACGCATTGACGACTAGAAGCAAAACATCAGTAACGACAGATGCGTCAAACTCAGTAATCGGAGGAGTCATCCAACAAAACGGATAATGGAAACAACTTGCATTTCTGTCACACACGCTATCAAAAGCGGAACAAAAATATGCAGCGTACGACAGGGAACTCCTGGCCATTTACCTTACGATCCATCACTACCAACACTTGTTGCAACGGAGGCAGTTCACAATATATACGGACCACAAACCAATCACCCTCGCGTTTAAGCAAAAACTCGAAAAGTGCTCATCACCGCAGTTTCGGTACCTAGACTACATAGGAAAATTCTTGAGAGACATCTATCACATAGCAGAGAAGGATACCATAGTAGCCGAAACAAATAGCGACCGGGATCGATTTTAACAAACTGGGAGAAGAACAAAAAGCACGACGAAGAGCTACAGGAAATCCTGCGTCAGGGAACCACAAGCCTACAGATAAATAAAATATTCATGCCCGGACACACATCCAAAATATACTGCGATATTAGCACAGCAGGGGCCAGGCCATTCGTCACAAGCACCTTCAGAAGACAGACGTTCTAGAGTGTGCACCAGCTATCGCACCCAGGAGCGAGAGCATCAGCCAAACTCACAGCACAGAAATTTGGTGACCAGGCATCCAGATCAACTGACGAAAATAGGCGCAACAATGCATACACTGCCAGAAATCTAAGGTAACAAACCGCAACCTCAAAGGTTTGACACACCCTCAGCAAAAGTTCAGCCACGTGCACATTGACTTAGTCAGACCATTTGTGTATCAAACGAACACAAATACATACTCACGTGCATTGACCGAAAGAAGACATCTGCGCAAAAACGGTGGCGTTAGTGTGTTAGGAGAACAAACGGATACCAGGAGAATTCCTGAGCTAATACCAAGCAAGACAAAATCCTAGAACCGGCAACTTTTGTAACACAGCTGCAACGTCACGTGCAGACACTCAAACCAGCGCCCACATCTGCACACTCCAAAGAAAGAAAAAGCTTCGTTTTCCTAGAGCTAGACAAGACCACGCAAGTTTTAGTAAGAAACGACACCACAAGACGACTGTTGCAACAACCATATGACGGGCCATACAGAATCATCGGACAAAACAATGGAACAATTACCGTAGAAAAAAACGGCCAACCACACACGGTGTTGGCAGAAAGAGTTAAATCGTGCACTGTTAAAGGATATCGGAATGTATGTATCATTTTATTTTTATTGCTATGGTGATTTGTTTCGCGATCAGATTCTTTGTACAAATACGGCTATTCACATGCACCCGCGTGTTCCAAACGTGATAACTATTCTGCTGTGTGAATCTTATTATAGTCAGTTAAGATTTTAACTAATATCTCGGAGTAGGAGATTCTCAAGTTGAATTTTATGTAGCATAAGGATGGTGAAAAGTACGAATGTTGTCAGAAATACTGAATTAACGTCACTTTCAATTTACACCACGAATTAGAGGTTTTACCGAGATCGATAATAATTAAAGCCACGATTGGAGAATAAAGCAAGATCACAGTTACCTTAAAAATTGGTTACTTGCTCAGATTTACGGTAAAATCGCATTTATACAAGGATTGCCTTCGAATGACGGACAACTTTTAAAAAATTGTTATCATATCGCATATCAACTGGAAAAAGGTAGGTTTATTAATTTGTAACTTTAACTAAAAGTATTTATTAATACCTTATTTATTACTCTCAGACTTTCAATTACCCTACGATATTTAGCATCAGAAAATATATACCGCCGGGATCTCATGTATGCTACCAGGATTCATAAAGGTACTAAAAGTTTAATTGCATCGAACGTTTGTGAGAGCATTATAGAAATCATGATGCCCGAGTACATTAAGGTAAGAAGTTGATTAATGTCCATGTGTAGATTTTAGTACAAATATGTGAGTAAGGGCGGGTTATTTAGACTAAAATATGACTATAGGACCCAATATTCCTTAATAAAATATTGCTGTGGAAAAGATACAGAGCGTTAAATTAATGTTTTCTTCATTTTTGTTAATAATTTTTTATCAGTTTTTATCAAAATCGGCATAGAGGTATAAATTTAGACCAAGAACATTATTTTATGTGCTATTTGTTGTAGGGGGCGCCACGTGAATGATTCCTGATGATGAAATGGACTGGTAACTTTTTTTGAGAAAACTTTTTAGTGATTTTAATTAGAGAATATGACGTAAACATCATTTCTACACAATATTGGTACTCCTATTTAAATACGATAATTTCATCTGATTCCGAGAAAAACGCAGTTGAACAGTTTGTAGTGTCAGAATGGGATTTCAAATATTACCTTGTAGGAACCTGTAATGTAGTTAGTAGAGCTGAGTAGAGAGGGCGTTCAGAAGGGTTATAAAAGCGAAGTTCGGAAGAACTTCTCCTACTCCTGCGAACGCGGCTTCCTTAATAGTACCGAAACGTGCGTTAATAAACCTTAAAATTATAGTATTCATTTATTAGTCTGTTATAAAATATACCAAACGAAGACTAAATTGGTGACCCCGAGTAAGTACCTTCACTTATTTAAAGTTTGAACGACAAAAAGAGCACGTGGTAATGGCGGAAGAGAATCAGACAGCAAGCAGCAACATACCTGCATCTCCAGCAGTGGTTACATCGGCAATTTCCTTACCACCCTTCTGACCAAATCGCACGGAATTATGGTTCGCAACAGCCGAAGCAAGATTCAACTTAGCGCACCCAAAATCGCCCAGGAAGCGACCAAATTCAGCCACGTGCTGACGGTGCTTTCACCGGAAATCGCAGATGAGGTAGCCGACCTGATAACGAAGCCAGATCCGGTAGAACCCTACACCAAATTGAAGTTGGCAGTAATAAATAGAACAGCCCTATCAGAGACCCAGAAACTAAGGCAACTATTATCGGGAGAAGAATTAGGGTCCAGGAAACCAACACAATTGCTGAGACACATGCGGTTGTTAGTGAACGACACAGGTTATGTCAACGATGAAGTGCTGAAAGAGCTCTTCCTGCAACAAATGCCAGTTAATATTAAACCAATATTACTATCATTGTCTGGCGTAGGGTTGGAACAAATGGCGGAAGTAGCTGACAGAATAATAGAGCATACTCCTGTGATCGCAGCGGTGAGCGCTAAAGAATTTAAAGCGCCGGAAAGAGAGGAAGTGCTGACGGAAAATCCAATCACTGCGCTAAATGCCAAACTAGATAGTGTCCTACGAAGATTGGATAACTTAGAGGGAGGTAGCAGGCAACGTCAGGCAAGTAGAGCCAGGTGCCGGTCACGGTCAAAAACGCCAGTTCGGGGAGAACAAGGTGTGCTGGTATCATCGAAGGTTTGGTGACCGTTCCACAAGATGCACAACTCCTTGCGGGTTTCAAGCGGATACAAAAACGAGCGAAGTACGCAGTAGATTCGGCAACTGCTGCGAACCACAAGTCTCGCCGCCTTTTGTAGTAGATCAAACCACTAAGCACCATTTCCTCATCGACACAGGAGCCGACATCAGCATTTTACCTGCTCGATTTAAACACCAAGGATTGGACCCTGCTACTTCAACATTCAGCTTGCGAGCAGCAGACAACACCAACATCACAGTGTACGGGTATAAGACAATCTGCATAAATATCGGACTCCGCAAAGCATTTAAGTGGACTTTTGTGGTAGCCAATGTGACTGATGCTATTCTCGGTGCAGACTTTTTACATAATTTCAATTTAAGTGTAGATATTAGAAATAAGAAATTAGTAGACAATCAGACGAGTCTTGTAGTGAGTTGTCAGTGCAAACAATCTAGTACAATAAGTGTGCGCGCAGTATTCGGTGTGAATGACTCTAAATACAATGACATTATTCGTAAGTACCCTGACATTATTCGACCTACGTTAAAAGTTCCGCACGAGCAAAACCTCGACATCTTACATTACATCGAGACTAAAGGACCCCTGTATATAGTAAACCACGTAGGTTAGCCCCAGACAAATACAAGGTGGCCAAGGAAGAGTTCCGACAAATGTTGGAAGCTGGCATAATCCGTCCGTCTTGTTCCGAATGGGCTACACCCCTACACCTGGTTAAAAAGGCAGATGGCAGTTGGAGACCATGTGGAGATTACAGGAACCTGAATGCGATAACTGTAGCAGATCGGTACCCTATTCCACACATACATGATTTCTCCCAAAATCTATTGGGCAAGGAGATATTTTCAACAATAGATTTGATGAAAGCTTATTTTCAAATTCCGATTAACCCAGATGATTGTAAGAAGACAGCGATAACGACACCTTTTGGATTATATGAGTTCGTGAGGATGCCATTTGGTTTAAAGAATGCCGCACAAACCTTCCAGAGGTATTTGGATCAAATATTTAAAGATATGGATTTTGTATACGTTTATATAGATGATTTATTAATAGCCTCTACGTCGGAGGAAGAGCATGTACAACACATTCAAATGGTACTTAAAAAACTAAACGAACATCACATAATAATAAACCCCAAAAAGTGTGTGTTCGGAGCAACTTCAGTTAATTTCCTGGGAGTTAGACTTTCAGCAGCCGGTTTAACACCAATCCCTGAAAAAGTCGATAGCGTCAGCAATTTCCCACTGCCGGAAACAGTAAAACAGTTGCAGTGCTTCCTTGGCATGGTCAATTACTACCGCAGGTGGATACCGAATGCAGCACAAATACAACAACCCTTAACAGAACTATTGAAGGTAGCAAACACAAGAACTCGGTGATAACATGGAACAGCATGACAACACGAGCATTTGAAGAGTGCAAAGAAAACTGTCCGACACCGCAATTTTGACATTTCCTCACCCTACGGCAAACCTCAGTTTAGTGGTCGACGCATCTGATGTGGCAGTTGGCGGAGTGATACAGCAAGGCAGTAAAATGGCAAACCAATTTCGTTTTCTCTGTCAAACTCACGCAAGCTGAGAAGAAATATAGCACATATGATCGTGAACTGTTAGCAATATACAAAGGCATCCGACACTTCAAGCATTACCTCGAGGGTCGAGAATTTGCAATATTTACAGACCATCGCCCGCTTACATTTGCCTTCGCTCAGAAGCTGGAAAAATGCAGCCCAAGACAATGTCGTCAGCTCGATTATATATCTCAGTTTTCGACAGATATACAGTATATTAAAGGAAGTGAAAATTCTCCTGCAGATGCCCTTTCACGAGTAAGCACAGTAGCTAAAGTAGTAGCAGAGCAATTTGATAGCAAAGCCTTGCATGAAGCTCAAGAAAAAGACGAGGAACTGTTGGAATTAAAACAAAATGAGAAATACTCATTCCAGAAAATTCCAACCTTACTTCCAGATGTCGAACTGTGGTGCGAGATAACAGGAGCAGATCGAAGAATTTATATTCCTAAGTCGTTCAGGAAGTCAATCTTTGACCTAGTGCATAAACTTTCACATCCAGGGGTTAGAAGTTCAGTGAAGCAAGTGACCAAGCGCTACTTTTGGCCAAACATGAGGAAGGATACGACCAGCTGGGCTCGATCTTGCATTCCGTGTCAAAGAGCTAAAGTTAGTCGTCACATTAAAGCGCCAGTCGGAACATTCGGCACACCAGATGCTAGGTTTTCCCATGTACACATCGACATCGTCGGCCCCCTTGCGAATTCCGACGGTAAGCAATATCTTGTTACGATGATTGATCGCTTTAGTAGATGGCCCGAAGCTATACCTGTAGCGGATATTAGTGCTGAAACAGTAGGAAAAGCATTTTTTAATTGCTGTGTTCCACGATTTGGTAGCCCAACAATAATAACGACCGACCGAGGAAGACAGTTTGAGTCACTGGTTTTTCAAAATCTGGCTAAGCTAACTGGTATTAAAAGAAACCGAACCACTGCATACCATCCACAGTGTAACGGATTAGTGGAACGCTTTCATCGCCACCTTAAAGCTGCTCTGAAGTGCCATGACCTGAAATGGACTGAAGCCCTTCCCTTAGTACTTCTTGGGATAAGGAGCACAGTTAAAGAAGACATAGGTGCCACACCAGCCGAATTGGTTTATGGAACCACATTGAGACTTCCAGCAGACTTAGTCGATCTTCAAGCACCGAGCACAGCCATACCATTCGTAGAAACTGAATATGTAACAAATTTAAAGCAGCATATGAAAAGAATTCGTTACACTCAAACGGTAGCACATGGTCAAATAACAAGTTATGTTCCGAAAGACCTAAACACTGCAGAATATGTGTTCGTAAGGGTAGACAGCGTAAAGAAACCTTTACAATACCCATATGATGGCCCATATAAAGTGCTCCGCAGAAATGAAAAGTTTTACGAGTTGGACGTGTTAGGGAACGTAAAAGTAATATCAATTGATAGGTTAAAGCCAGCAACAGTTGACCCAGTCAAGTTTAAGGATGAATCGCCCAAAGCCCCGAGCAGTAAAGTCATGGTGAACGAACCAGCCACATCTTATCCGCCAAAAACCATAGTGACGACTAGAACAGGGAGAACGGTTAAATTTCCCAAAAAGTATGCGGACATGGTTACTGTTCAACCAATTTAAATGTACATAATTGTCATAATGTTGTTATCAGTTATTATGTTATAGGTTATGTATATTATGATTAATCTAATGTAACGTATACACTAGAAGGGGGGTACTGTAGGAACCTGTAATGTAGTTAGTAGAGCTGAGTAGAGAGGGCGTTCAGAAGGGTTATAAAAGCGAAGTTCCGGAAGAACTTCTCCTACTCCTGCGAACGCGGCTTCCTTAATAGTACCGAAACGTGCGTTAATAAACCTTAAGAATTATAGTATTCATTTATTAGTCTGTTATAAAATATACCAAACGAAGACTAAAACCTATTTCATTTATTAAGGGTACGTTTTGGACTGTCAGATAATTATGTTTCTCTGTTGATTTTCATTAATTGATAAATTTACAGTGACATTATTAACAAAAATGAAGGAACGCCTTGTATCTTTTTCCACAGCAATATTTTATTAAGGCATATTGTATCGTATGGTAATATTTCGGTCTAAATAACCCGCCCTTATACCTACTATTTAAATTTTTAATAAGATGCCAGCAAGTACTCATGAATGGAAGAACATTCCAAAGGAATTTTAAACATTATGAAATTTTCCAATGTGAATTCGCAGTTTGGATGGTAAGCACATAAATTTTGAAGCTTTTTCTAGTTCTAGTTCAACTATAAAGAAACTCACAGCATTGTTCTATTGGCATTAGTAGATGCAAATTATAAATTTATTTATGTTGATGTGGCATAAATTGAAGGATTAATGATGGTCGGGAAAGCAATTTGCGAGAAGCACAGAGTATTGTTCATTAAATTTACCAGAAGATGGCTCTTTACTTGCCAGAATTATTAAAGTGTCCTATGTGATTGTGAAGAGATTACACTTTTCCATTAAAACATAGGCTTATAACCATCCCCTTAAGAGAAAAGAAATTTTTCATTAGAAATAATAATGGTCTTTTATTACCAGAATTTTTTATTATCGTCTCTCAAAGGAACACGTATAGTAGACTACAGTTTTGGAATATCTACAAACATATTTAGAATTTTGCAAACAACAATAAATTTAAGCCCCAAAAAGTAAAAATTAGAAGTGTGACATGTTGTATTCTACTTAATTTTCTATCAACAAATGGAAAAAAAAATATATTGGAACTGAATCTCAAAGTTGCATGTTAACAAAAATGTCACAACAAGGTCGAAGTCGCTGTAGTAATTATGCAACTGACATTAAAAACAATTTTTTGTAATTAGTGGCAAAACAGAGCAATTTGGCATTTTATAATTATTACAGACTCTGCATTGCTTTTTATTATCTAATAAATATAAACAACAAATATGTAATTACTATTAATGTAATTAGTAATCTAATCTAGTATTGTAAAACTTAAATTTAATTTGTTTTTGAAGAGCATTCGGAGAATTCCATGAATAGAATGATACATCTCAATTTTTCATTTTCAGTTAATTTTTTAGCTAAGTTTCAACAAATTCACCAACAATGTCTTAGGATGTGTTCTCCTGACTTTTGTGTTGTACCGCTTCACTAATTTTTTCTAAATTTTTGAAACTTCTCCAATCAATGAATAATATAAAATTAACACGGTTTATTACATTTATTATGGCACAAATTACCATACCCTGATCAATATTCGCATTTCTTTTTCTTTTACCAGGAACATCGATAATTACAGAAGATTGTCGGCTAGTTGTCATACACCTATTACAGAATCCAGGTGATTTTAACAAGGAACCATCATCTTGGATTTGGTATTCTCCTTTAGTCTAATAAAATTGAAAATATAAGTTTACCTGCAACTAATTTGAGGGTTTTTAGTTACCAAAGGTACGTTTACGGAATTTTTCCACTGTTCTGCAGTATGTGCAGCAGTTTTTGGCTCAAAATATGCGATCAACATTTCAAATGACTTGTTTAAAAAATGCATATGATTAAAACACCATAATGTAAGAGGAAAACAATCTTATTGTTTAATTATCAAAAATAAATTTTGTTTTCTTTCGAATTGTATTCAGTGTTCATACTCATAGCCAAAAGGTGTTAAAAAATTGTCTGCAAAAAAAGAGCAGATGTTAATTTTTCTGACACATTCTACAGTGACGGGTAAAGAGTTTGCATCAAATGGGAAAAATTCTTTGTAATTAAGATATCCGAAAATTTTGTTGGCAATTGAATTCAGCATATTAAATGACGAAAAAAGCACTTTGACAAATGTCATATGACCACTGTCATGGCGGCAAATTAAAAAATATTCCTTAAATAAGTAAAAAGTGAGGTTAGATGAGAAGATATTGAAAAAAAAAGTAAGAAAAAGTTGTTCAGAATTAGATTATACGTCTATGTTTTAAAAGAAAATAACGACTTTTAAAAATATCAGTTTTCCGGCATTTTTCCGGAAATATTGAAAAACAAAATTTTGCATTTGATTTGCATAAAACACAATAAAACCAACAAATAATCTTTACAATCCAGTAATTTTTATTTATGAGTCTACCAATGGACGGTAAAGAACAAAAAACATTGTTTTTTAGGACGGACTCTGTTACAATGGCCTACAGAAAACAAAAAGTTGAAATTACGAATTTAGAATTATTTTAAAATAGTCCTAAAATGATCAATTCTTTCATTCTAAACTCAATTTAAACATTTTTTTTGAGAATATTGCCTGGATAATAATAAGCTCATACAAAAATTTCTGGGACAAATGCCAGAAATCTGATATTTCTGAAAAGTCGTTATTTTCTTTTGAAAATTTGCACATAGACGTATAATCTAATTCTGAACAACTTTTGTTTTAGGCGTTTTTTATTATTTGGCATCTAAACTCACTTTTTACATATTTAAGGGGTATTTTTTAAATTTTCCGCCAAGACATGACATTTGTCAAAGTGCTTTTTTTGTCATTCGATATGCTATTTGCCAAAAGAAATTTTCGGATATCTCAATTACAAACATTTTTCCCATTTGATGCAAACTCTTTGCCGGTCACTGTAGAACACGTATTGGGTCTTAATTTGTGTATCTAACTTAATTTTTGTATTATTTACCAACGCATAGTACATATGACTACGTTTCCGTATGTTTAAATAATTAATCGTTAGAGATCTGTGTGGTATTTATTATTTACTTTCAAATATTTTAAGTTAAAATCTCTAAATACGATCCTGAACTTCTAGTTTTCCTCTGATAGTATTTATTACTCCATGACTTTACATAAAGTAATATTTTTCCACACGTGTATCAATTCGTCAACCAAAATTGAAACAGGCAGATTTTAACAAAGGAAGGAACATCGAATCGATACCCTCGTTAAGAAAACAATCCGTGATATCACGTTAATTGAGTTGCCTATCCGAAAGGGCTTAGAACCTCTATAACTATCAATAATATTCTCAAACATATGGTTTAAGCCGCCCAAAGAGAATCTTTGAAGAAAACTTACCGAGAGCAAATATTTGAAAAAAAATTACCGTTACAAATTATGATCTAACAAGATCATAATCGTCTCATTTGAGGGGACCAGAGATATTTTCAGTCATATTTTTTTTATCTGTCACTTTTTTACATTTTAGATAAACAATTAAAAAAGTTTTTATCGATAAGAAAGGTTGGTACTTTTGTTTAGAGTACGTGCATCTTACGTACCTACCGTTTTAAAGAAAAATCGAAATGTTTATTCAATTCAGCTGGTTCTATTTTTAATCTTTTAACAGAAGTATAATTATAATTTCTGATACACGGTTCGTCGACCAAATAAGGTAATAAAATTAAAAATTATACTAATTATATTGTATAAAGTATTCAAAATAAACGAACTGAAATATTTTTGCAAGCATTTATTCTTTAGCTGTTCTAATTTTCTTTCTTCTTAGTTTCAGTTATGCAAAAAAATTATTAGGAAAGTAAGAGCACAACTGGGTTTGTACAATTATACAAGCAAAAGCTGCAGTAGATCAAAGTATCTTAAATGCTAATTCAAACGCAATAAAATTACAAACATAAATACTACCTGCCATCTTATAACGAACTTACGAGCGTTTGTTAATTGCTTAAAGTTTTAAAACGAGATTTAAATATAAAGAACATAAAATAGTTTTTAAAAAATCTTCAGCACTTTAATGGAATGTTAAAATGCAGCTGAAAATATCGGGTACGTCCTTGTAGTGATTTTGTTTTTCATTTATTTTTAATTTCTTTAAACTGATATTTTGACATGACACGTATAATCATACATACATAATGTTTTGAAATCAAAAACATTAAAAATAATTGTTGGAAAGAAGATATCATAAACAAAAGTCCAAAAATAATTTCCGGAAAAACACGGAAACGACTCACGTCACAAAATTGAAATTTATACACAGTAGACTATACAAAGGAATCTACGACGTGATTTATAGGAATTTTTAATTACGATTTTATTTTTGGAGACATATTTATTTGAAAATGACAGGAATTATAATATTTGTTTAATTCTTTAATAAAATAAATATATGCGTTGATCTCTTCATCACGTCATAGATATGGTTTCTGCGGATTACTTAAAGCTAAAAATAATTTGTTTTTGATAGGGCATATGTGACTTTTTGAAAATACGAAATGGGGTCCCGCCCACAATTCTAACAATGACAAGAAAATCTACCTGAAAATATGTCTGATCTTTTTAACCAATAGTGTATTAGTTTGAAGTTTATTAGTGTTACTGCATAGAAATGAATCATCAGTATAGTAAACTTTGGCCGAGTACAAAATGGCGCTGGATTCTTACTTGCAAATATGTATGCAACTTTCTAAATTGTAGGTAAAAGAAGATAAGAGGTCTAATTTTGTTAGTTTTTTTGTATTGTATTGTGTTTACCATGTTTTTCATTATTCGCCAAAGTACGTACACTTACTTAAATTCTTCTTATTTTTGGATATTATCTATTATAATCCGTACTGTTTAGTATTTTTCTGTTTGTTCTGTATGTTAGTATATTTCAACTTAGTGATTAGTGTTTTTCTGTTTATTCCGTGCGTTAGTATATTTTAAGTTAGTGTTTAGTATTTTTCTATTTGTTTCCTACATTAGTTTATTTCAAGTTAGTATTTTTCTGTTTATTCCGTGCGTTAGTATATTTTTAATTAGTGTTTAGTATTTTTCTATTTGTTCCCTACATTAGTACATTTCTAATTAGTGATTAGTGTTTTTCTGTTTATTCCGTGCCTTAGTGTATTTTAAGTTAGTGTTTTTATTTAAATGTACGAGTAAAGTAACAAATTTTAATATGGCAAATTGTCTTCTTTAGGGAAACTATTCAACTTCCAGTGTATCAGTGCCTATGGAAACTACAATTCCAACAGATACGGTTAATCCTTTTACTACACCAGGTGTCAATACAACTGAAACGTAAGTAATATTTATTTACATTAAAGGTTGAATTACCGTCAACATTTTCTTAGTATTTCTTCAGATGAATCTCTTCCACCTTAAGAAGTTTAACAAGAGCGTTCTATTCCAATTGGGCTAACAGAAATTATTGTTGGGTGTAGAATTGTTAATTTAGCTCATGTTTTAAAAATGTATGAAAAAGTTGCAATTCATCCTTATGTTTGCACAATGGGAAAAATGAAAATTGTTATCGAAGTTCGAAAGGGAATTTTTTCATTTTTAAATTTTTATTTAACAACTGTGAAAAAAAATTACAATAACCACAGAAAACAACGACACATTCAAAAAAAAAATAAACGAGGCTCTTGTCTAGGGTAGTTTGAGTATTGGAATTGGTTTCCAACAATGCGAAGAACTGTTTGGTTTATTGGACATACCGATCATGAATAAAAAAAGTTTTCTTAAAAATACCACACGTGTCAAAAATGTTTGGGATGATCACTTACAGGAACAAATAAAATTAGCTGGTATAGAAGAAAAACAATTAGCTGTGCAAAATGGGCATGTAACAGAAGACGGTATACCGTATATCACTGTAATAGGCAATGGCGGTTGGAGCAAAAGAACCTACGGACATGGATACAATGCGTCTTCAGGGGTTGTGAGTTTGTAAGTATTTTTAATTGTACATTATTTAAATATGTATTTTTACAGGGCATTATTATCGGAGCTGCCACAAAAGGCCTTTATTTTTAGGGATTCGAAACAAAATTTGTTCGTTCTGTAATTATTATAACAAAACCAACGTACCCGACCACGAATGCAATCTTAATTTTAAAGGTCCGTCTACACTCTACAGCAATGGAGCACGACATAATTGTTCAAGGTTTTTCTTTGAGTCTTGAACAACATGGTTAGATGTACAAATACTATATAGGTAACGTTTACATATTACTAGTCTATGATCTTAATAACATACTCTTTTAGGTGATGGAGATTCAAGTGTTTACGCGAAAATTATAGAAAAAGTTTCGTACGGCCGCCAAGTTGTTAAAATTGAGTGCGCCAATCACATGACCAGAGGACTTAATGATAAATTGCACAAATTGGCCAAAAATACTAAATATCCACTTCAGGCTCGAAGATTATTAACAGAAAAAGTTAACGGCGTTTCAAGAATTGAAAGACTGGTGGCTGGGGTACGTACCGCAATAAAGAAATGCGAAGCAGATAACTCTACAGCAATATTACGAGTACAATTACTGAATGCACCATTTTTGGTCGTCACACAAATTGCAGGTAATTCTTATATAATGATCTAAAACCGTTGTAATTACTTCTGAATCTAACATACATATACAAGTTAAAAAAATTATGGTTATGGTTTGTATGTTATCTCATCACTTTTCTTATTTCAGTGAAACATTTTGTAAAGGCAATTAGAAAATGAAACTGATTATACAGCGTCAGCGGTTTTGAATGAATCAAAATTATTTGAAGAAATTAAATCCATTTTGGATCCATTAATTAAAAAGCCGATAGATTAGTATATAATCAAACGACAAATCTTTAGGGTAATAATTTGACTGCTTCATTTGTAGATACATGGCGTTAGTTGCAAAATGCACTGGTAGCAAACGTGTTAATTATACAAAAGAAATTCATACAATGCTCGAGTCACAGCGGCAGCTTTATCTTTCATTTCTGGACCACAATGGCATTTAAATTCGTGGGAAAGATTAGAGAGAAATAAGGCTAATTTTATTTAAAAAAAAAGTTATTCAAAAAGAATAAATTTTCTGAAAATGCGACAAACTAGAAACTTGAAAAAAAGAACCGCAGTTCCACATTATGCGGACCTGACGGACATTAGGCCCAAATGCAGAACAACCGGATTTATCACAATGTGATTTAGAAGAGGCAATGACAAAATATTTTTAAAAACTTAAAAAAACGGTTCCAAATAAAGAAAGCCAAGAAGTAGAATGAGGACAGCTTGGACTTTGGACCTAATTAGTAAAAGTGAACGGCAGCTAACCTAATTAGGCTAACAGCCTCTCACCTACCTCTCACCTCATCAGGTAGTTCCCTAATTAGGCCTCTCACCTCATTAGGCTGTTGTTGTCAACAGGCTGTTGACGTCAATGGAAAATACGGCCTCTCACCTCATTAGGCTGTTGTTGTTGAAGTTGATTTCCATCATGGCGGATGTTTCGGCGGTCGATTTGAATTTCAACATGGCGTCCCATCATGGCGGATGTTTCGGCGGTCGATTTGAATTTCCAACATGGCGTCCCCTCATGCGTCCTAAGTTTTTTTATGAATTTAAAAAACTTGGTTGAGATTCGAACTTGCAACCATTGCATTACCGAGCCAAGGCTTTAACCACTAGGCTACGGCGACAATTAAAAGATGGAGTTTGAAGTTTGTATATAGCTGTAAAGGTTGATTAAGATGAATTAATGATGGTGTAAAATGTAGGATAAGACCTGTTGATTAAAAAGTTGAATAAGGATAAAACATTTAATAAAGAAGATGAAAAGGATAAAAAACATATATTTATCACTCTCATTCATTATAAACTAGTTCACAAACAAAATAGCAACTACTTAACGCCATTTTGTATGATTAAACATTTAATAAACAAGATGAAAGAGGATAAAAGACATATATTTATCACTCTCATACTTTTATAAACTAGAAAACAAACACAAGAAACAATTACCTAAAGCGATTCAATATGGCTGTCAAACCAGTATGGCTTCAGAGTCAGTGCTAGATTTAAATTAAAGTTGTTGTACAAGGTTGTTTTTTCGAAAACATATTTTTCTTTGAAGTTTGTATATAGCTGTAAAGGTTGATTAAGATGAATTAATGATGGTGTAAAATGTAGGATAAGACCTGTTGATTAAAAAGTTGAATAAGGATAAAACATTTAATAAACAAGATGAAAATGGATAAAAACATATTTATCACTCTCATACTTATAAACTAATTCACAAACAAAAATAGCAAATACCTTAACGCCATTTTGTATGACGTATGATTTAATAAACAAGATGAAAAAGGGAAAAGACATATATTTATCACTCTCATACTTATAAACTAATTCACAAACAAAAATAGCAACTACTTAACGCCATTTTGTATGACGTATGATTTAATAAACAAGATGAAAAAGGATAAAGACATATATTTATCACTCTCATTCATTATAAACTAGTTCACAAACAAAAATAGCAATTACGTACAGCCATCTTGTATGATTAAACATTTAATAAACAAGATGAAAAAGGATAAAAGACATATATTTATCACTCTCATTCATTATAAACTAGTTCACAAACAAAAATAGCAATTACGTACCGCCATCTTGTATGATTAAACATTTAATAAACAAGATGAAAAGGATAAAAGAACATATATTTATCACTCTCATACTTTTATAAACTAGAAAACAAACACGAAAACAATTACCTAAAGCGATTCAATATGGCTGTCAAACCAACATTTTTCTTTATTAATTACATTAACCACGGTTTTAACAACTACTTTTAAAGTTATGGCTGATTAAAAAATTTAACATACTGAGGCTCGAACCATTAACGATTGATACACAAACTTTTGTAAACAGATGACACCATTTTCTATGACGTATGATTTTAAAACATACCTGTTCAACATGTTAATTACATTAACCATGGCTTTAACAACTAGTTTTGAATTTACATTTGATAAAAAAAACTTTAACATACCGAGGTTCAGAACCATTAACGTTTGATACACCACTACGTATTTAACAACTAGTTTTTAACTTTACATTTGATTAAAAAAAACTTTAACACTTCAGGGTTCGAACCATTAACGTTTGATACACCACCACATATTTAACAAGTAGTTTTTTAATAAAACTAACATACCGAGGTTCGAACCATTAACGTTTAAACCAGCACTACGTATTTAACAAATAGTTTTTAAAAAAAACTTTAACATACCGAGGTTCGAACCATTAACGTTTGATACACGTATGTGTTAAGGAAAATAAAAAAAACAACAAGGAGGATAAAATTTTATTTGCATCTCTGTTACACAACACATTTACAAGTACCAATAACATATATATTTTAATTGGAAGAATAAAGAAAGCAGGAAACAAATTTTATTTCTCTCTCTGTTTCACACACAATATAAAATTATTTTACAAAAATATGAAACGTTACAACTTCAGAGTTCCATCTATGAATGGCACACCTCATCTAGCATTCGTTTACCAGTTTGAGAACCATTTTACGATGTCACCAAAAATTTTCTTTCTGCAAACGTAGAGATATATTCCTCTCCAGCATCTGTAATTTGAAATAAAAATAAAACCACAAACATTTTTAAAAAGTATTAACAAGAATCAATTTAACAACAAAATTTAATACTCAAAAGTTGAGAACTATTCATTAAAAATACGTGAATTGATAACAATTCATTTTAAAAGATTAAAATTAATAATAATACTCACCTGTTTCGATTTTCGATAGACATACCAATTTTAATGATATGGAAAGATCTACATTTAAAACAATATTTCAAGCTGTTTATATAGGTATACAAACCCACTAATGGATTTGTTTACGGAATATCTCTATTGTGTGAAAGTTAAAAACAACTTTTCCGTCACTCCAATTAAGGCGATTGTTAAAAAAACCAAAAATGTAACCATTCAAAATACCTAATATGTTAATTCACTGTTTGACAAGATAATCAATTAAAAAACTTTATTGTACAAAAATTCGTTTGATATGCAAAACTCTGTTTTGAAAGTTGAAAAAACAAATGTTGCACTAATTTTATTATAGAAGTACTTCGCTAAACGATTTTTACATCATCTACCGTATTCACAAAGATATTTTTAACATGTATCCTACTTAAGTATGGCTTAATTTACTTAATTACTTAATATCGTTTATAATCTTAGCTTTTTCTAATAAACCACTAATCCCCACATAAAATATTAGTATATCTATGCAATTAAATATTTAGAACATGATATTAACTAAATATTTTTCTACAAAACAAAATCGAATAATTAATTATGTGTAGAGAATAAGATGAACTACTTATACCTAAGTAGTAACGTCAAGAATTATATAAAAAAAAGATTGTATTTTATTAAGTTAAAACCATACAGCGGATTGAAAAAAAAAACCAATAAATCTAATTTGTTTAGAAATTATTCGGGATATTTATCGAATTGAAATTTCAAATTTCTTAATAGTTTCAAAAAGAAGATGTTACAGTGTTGAAAAAATTAAATAACGATTATAAACATTATATCGAATAAGATAAAAAAAACTCTTCAACTGTTTTTTCTTTTGCAAAAATTGTCTTATAAGGTTAAACTATTTTAATTTTTGTAACGAACTTGTAAACATTATAGTTACACAAAAATCAATTTCATTTTTTATTTACATAACTATTTCAAAAACTAAAATTGTATATCTATCGAGAATTAAGACTTAAATAAATTATTTTATTACACATTTATTTTTTAATACAATTAACTAATGCAAATGGATATACAAAAATCAAATTTTATTCAATAAAACACGTTTTGTAAATATTAATTAATTAAATGTTTAATTCATCAACAGGACGTCTAGTTGTGGTAGAAGTTGAAGAATCGGTAAAATAAGCAACAACTCCAGTTATCCTGTTTTCGAAAATTACCAACAAACGACAAGGATCAGATTCCTAGAGGAAAATATTTAGTTAACTGACCATCAAAATTTTGTATTCCGTCTGTACTATACCTTACAAAAATCTTCTCAATTTTTCTTCGCAACAACGTTATTGAAATCCCAACTCAATAATAAGTTGTAGGTTTCTATAACTTCTAAATGATTAACTATGTCATCCATTATTTTATTTATGTAATTAAAATCTGTAATAAGTACTTCCTACAGCTTCTAATAAGATGTACAATAAAATTATTATTTCAGTTTCTTATTTATAATTTATTTAATTAATCGATGTTTTATCGACAATTCAAGTTTATTGACAACTTAACTTATATTGCGAATATTATTTAAAAACAACACCAGATAAAATATTTATTAAATCAGATATTTTTTAACATGAGATCAACATGTTGTGGAGTCTGTATTCTTTTTATACTTTTACAATGTTTGTGTTCCTGTAGTATCGTTTAATTTTCTCAACGTTTTAGTTTTATTCAGAATAATTTTTAGTTAAGTATTAAAGATTTCCAAGTTTTTAGAAACTATTTTATTTCTTATCCAATTCTTTGAATTATTTTAGATATGGAAAAATTATACCTTAAGAAGTATATCATTAGATTAGGTTAACAAAATCTAATATATTTGAAAATATTTTTCTAAGATAAAAAATATTTGAAGATAAGTTTTGTAACGTTAGAGGGATACACTTCAATATCTTTCTAACAATATAACTAATTTCACAAATTGTATTTAGATCTGATAATTAATAATTCAGAACTTATTTTTTTGTTTTCAATTTTAATTTATGGTTACTTTCAACAATATATCGTATTATCTTCAAACTCTATAAGATACATATTTAATCTTTACTTAACAATTACTTTCAATCCTTTTTTAGGTTATATGTTTTTTCTACTTACATCCATAATGATCAGATGTTAAGATAATTAAAACAAAATGTAGTTTTAAAATATGTTTTTATTTATTTTCTCCCAAATATAAATCCTTTTTATTTACAATTTGATTATTAATTAATTGAGGTATATATGGTTGGCAGGGGTTTTCATTGTCCCAGAATTCATTACTCACTGGAGGAGACCCATTCCACTGTCCTTGAATGAGGGGTTGCTGCTGTTGCCGCTGTGCTTGCTCCCATTCTTCCATTTTTTTTATTTTCAAATTCCATCTTTACTCGGGTCTCCTCCGGGTGGCATTTGTAAAGGTGTTTCCCAGTCTGTGCCGCACCATGATATGATATTTGTTATATGGACACACCACCATGTCTATAATAAAGTATAAATATTTAGAATAAAACTAGTAAACAAAGTTTTATATTACCTTCTCCAACTGGTTGAGATATGCCAACTTCTTTCCCTATTGATAAATCCATTCTACAGAAATTAAGAATTAAATTAAAAAGTGTAACACAAACGGTAGATAACAATAAAGTTTTTGTAAATAAATAATTAAAATAATAATAATGATAATAACTTACGATTTATAATATTTTTCTTTTTAACCTGCTTCTTATTCTGTCTCGACTTGTTTATGATGTATTTTACTGTTTGGTATACGGTTTTTATACCATTCAGTTAATTATTGTTCTACGTCATTCTATTAACAAGATTCTTGAAAGTTGTTTTTTGTCAATTTTTATAATGCATAGTTGGAAAATTTATTGGCAAAACAAATTATGTACATAATACGTTTTTTTTGTCAATTTTATAATAATGAAATGGTTTTACCATCTCATAAAACTAAACTATACACGTTGAAAAAAATATTATGTACAAATACAGTAAATAACTTTATAATTATATGTAGATTATTTTTAAAAGGTTTATAATAATAAACTGTGTCAGAGTATAAGACAAGTTTTTCTAAATTAGTTCAAAGCTGAAAATTTACAACAGGTTGAATAAAATATATTTCTATTGGACATACCCTCTTTGTTTTATAATTTTACCTAGATTAAATAAGATTTATTTAGTTAAATATAATCATAAATCGTTTATTCGCTTGCTAGAAAAATAGTTACAATAATGAATCGTATTCAAACGTATTTAATTTAATTTTTTAAATGAAACTACTAATTCTATGAAACAACTGGACAATGTTTAACTTCATCATTACGTTTTAATTATACAATTTGCATATCTTTAAATCCATTAAGAAGTTGGCGGAATCTAAAGTGTTAGGTAATAAGTAATTTATTTTATTTTAATACCATCTCATAAAACTAAACTATACACGTTGAAAAAAATATTATGTACAAATACAGTAAATAACTTTATAATTATATGTAGATTATTTTTTTAAAAGGTTTATAATAATAAACTGTGTCAGAGTATAAGACAAGTTTTTCTAAATTAGTTCAAAGCTGAAAATTTACAACAGGTTGAATAAAAATATATTTCTATTGGACATACCCTCTTTGTTTTATAATTTTACCTAGATTAAATAAGATTTATTTAGTTAAATATAATCATAAATCGTTTATTCGCTTGCTAGAAAAATAGTTACAATAATGAATCGTATTCAAACGTATTTAATTTAATTTTTAAATGAAACTACTAATTCTATGAAACAACTGGACAATGTTTAACTTCATCATTACGTTTTTTAATTATACAATTTGCATATCTTTAAATCCATTAAAAAAAAAAAAAAAAAGAAGTTGGCGGAATCTAAAGTGTTAGGTAATAAGTAATTTATTTTATTTTAAACCAGAACTTAAATGAAAATGGCACTTAATAAGAAAATAAACAAACGTATGTGTTAGTTTAATTTTAACACCTGTAAACAACTGAAACAAGTCTTAAAACCAAAAATTTAACTTATTAAATATTATTTTTCCCAAATACTGTTATAAAATACACATTAAGATTTGTAAAAACATAAACATATTATTTACCTACAACTTCTAATAAGATGTATAATAAAATTATTAATTCAGTTTCTTTTAAGAATTGTGGAATCTAAAGTGTTAGGTAATAAGTAATTTATTTTATTTTAATAAAACTTTTCAGAACTTAAATGAAAATGACACTTAATAAGAAAACTAAACAAACGTATGTGTTAGTTCAATTTTTATTGAATTAAATTTCATTTTTGTATTAGCAAAATTGTCTTATAAGGTTAAAACTATTTTAATTTTGTAACGAACTTGTAAACATTATATGTTACACATATATTTATATTAACGTGAATGTAAATAATAGTATTTCCAATTAGTCATATAAATATATTGTAACATAATGTTTACAAGTTCGTTACAAAATTTCTAAAATAGTTTAACCTTATAAGACAATTTTTGACTAATACAAAATGAAATTATTAATTCGAAATAAAAATTGAACTTAACACATACGTTTGTTTGTTTTCTTATTAAGTGTCATTTTCATTTAAGTTCTGGTTTTTTTTTTTAAAATAAGAATAAATTACTTATTATCTAATATTTTAGATTTCATCAACTTTTTAAAAGAACTGAATTAATAATTTTATTATACATCTTATTAGAAGTTGTAGGGTAAATAATATGTTTTATGTTTTTTACAAATCTTAATGTGTATTTTATAAACAGTATTTGGGAAAATAATATTTAATAAGTTAAATTTTTGGTTTTAAGACTTGTTTCAGTGTTTACAGGTGTTAAAATTAAACTAACACATACGTTGTTTATTTTCTTATTAAGTGCCATTTTCATTTAAGTTCTGGTTTAAAATAAAATAAATTACTCATTACCTAACACTTTAGATTCCGCCAACTTCTTAATGGATTTAAAGATATGCAAATTGTATAATTAAAACGTAATGATGAAGTTAAACATTGTCCAGTTATTTCATAGAATTAGTAGTTTCATTTAAAAATTAAATTAAATACGTTTGAATACGATTCATTATTGTAACTATTTTTCTAGCAAGCGAATAAAGGATTTATGATTATATTTAACTAAATAAATCTTATTTAATCTAGGTAAAATTATAAAACAAAGAGGGTATGTCCAATAGAAATATATTTTATTCAACCTGTTGTAAATTTTCAGCTTTGAACTAATTTAGAAAAACTTGTCTTATACTCTGACACAGTTTATTATTATAAACCTTTTTAAAAAATAATCTACATATAATTATAAAGTTATTTACTGTATTTGTACATAATATTTTTTTCAACGTGTATAGTTTAGTTTTATGAGATGGTATTAAAATAAAATAAATTACTTATTACCTAACACTTTAGATTCCGCCAACTTCTTAATGGATTTAAAGATATGCAAATTGTATAATTAAAAACGTAATGATGAAGTTAAACATTGTCCGGTTGTTTCATAGAATTAGTAGTTTCATTTTAAAAATTAAATTAAATACGTTTGAATACGATTCATTATTGTAACTATTTTTCTAGCAAGCGAATAAACGATTTATGATTATATTTAACTAAATAAATCTTATTTAATCTAGGTAAAATTATAAAACAAAGAGGGTATGTCCAATAGAAATATATTTTATTCAACCTGTTGTAAATTTTCAGCTTTGAACTAATTTAGAAAAACATGTTTTATATTCTGACACAGTTTATTATTATAAACCTTTTAAAAATAATCTACATATAATTACAAAGTTAAATACTGTTTTGTACATAATATTTTTTCAACGTGTATAGTTTAGTTTTATGAGATGGTAAAACCATTGCTTATTATAAAAATTGACAAAAAAACATTATATGTACATAATTTGTTTTTGCCAAAAAATTTTCCAACTATGCATTATAAAATTGACAAAAACACAACTTTCAAAAATCTTGTTAATAGAATGACGTAGAACAATAATTAACTGAATGGTATAAAACCGTATACCAAACAGTAAAATCCATCATAAACAAGTCGAGACAGAATAAGAAGCAGGTTAAAAAAAAAATATTATAAATCGTAAGTTAATATCTTATTATTATTTTAATTATTTATTTACAAAAACTTTATTGTTATCTACCGTTTGTGTTACGCTTTTAATTTAATTCTTAATTTCTGTAGAATGGATTTATCAATAGGAAAGAAGTTGGCATATCTCAACCAGTTGGAGAAGGCAATATAAAACTTTGTTTACTAGTTTTATTCTAAATATTTATACTTTATTATAGACTTAGTGGTGTGAATCCACATAACAAATATCTATCATGGTGCGGCACCAGACTGAGAAACACCTTTACAAATGCCACCCGTAGGAGACCCGAGTAAAGATGGAATTTGAAAAAAAAAAATGGAAGAATGGGAGCAAGCACAGCGGCAACAGCAGCAACCCCTCATTCAAGGACAGTGGAATAGGTCTCCTCCAGTGAGTAATGAATTCTGGGACAATGAAAACCCCTGCCAACCATATATACCTCAATTAATTAATAATCAAATTGTAAATAAAAAGTGATTTATATTTGGGAGAAAATAAATAAAACATATTTTAAAACTACATTTTGTTTTAATTATCTTAACATCTGATCATTATGGATGTAAGTAGAAAAACATATAACCTAAAAAGGATTGAAAGTAATTGTTAAGTAAAGATTAAATATGTATCTTATAGAGTTTGAAGATAATACGATATATTGTTGAAAGTAACCATAAATTAAAATTGAAAACAAAAAATAAGTTCTGAATTATTAATTATCAGATCTAAATACAATTTGTGAAATTAGTTATATTGTTAGAAAGATATTGAAGTGTATCCTCTAACGTTACAAAACTTATCTTCAAATATTTTTTATCTTAGAAAATATTTTCAAATATATTAGATTTTGTTAACCTAATCTAATGATATACTTCTTAAGGTATAATTTTTCCATATCTAAAATAATTCAAAGAATTGGATAAGAAATAAAATAGTTTCTAAAAACTTGGAAATCTTTAATACTTAACTAAAAATTATTCTGAATAAAACTAAAACGTTGAGAAATTAAACGATACTACAGGAACACAAACATTGTAAAAGTATAAAAAGAATACAGACTCCACAACATGTTGATCTCATGTTAAAAATATCTGATTTAATAAATATTTTATCTGGTGTTGTTTTTAAATAATATTCGCAATATAAGTTAAGTTGTCAATAAACTTGAATTGTCGATAAAACATCGATTAATTAAATAAATTATAAATAAGAAACTGAAATAATAATTTTATTGTACATCTTATTAGAAGCTGTAGGAAGTACTTATTACAGATTTTAATTACATAAATAAAATAATGGATGACATAGTTAATCATTTAGAAGTTATGAAACCTACAACTTATTATTGAGTTGGGATTTCAATAACGTTGTTGCGAAGAAAATTGAGAAGATTTTGTAAGGTATAGTACAGACGGAATACAAAATTTGATGGTCAGTTAACTAAATATTTTCCTCTAGGAATCTGATCCTTGTCGTTTGTTGGTAATTTTCGAAAACAGGATAACTGGAGTAGTTGCTTATTTTACCGATTCTTCAACTTCTACCACAACTAGACGTCCTGTTGATGAATTAAACATTTAATTAATTAATATTTACAAAACGTGTTTTATTGAATAAAATTTGATTTTTTTATATCCATTTGCATTAGTTAATTGTATTAAAAAATAAATGTGTAATAAAATTATTTATTTAGGTCTCAATTCTCGATAGATATACAATTTTAGTTTTTGAAATAGTTATGTAAATAAAAAATGAAATTGATTTTTGTGTAACTATAATGTTTACAAGTTCGTTACAAAAATTAAAATAGTTTAACCTTATAAGACAATTTTTCCAAAAGAAAAAAACAGTTGAAGAGTTTTTTTTATCTTATTCGATATAATGTTTATAATCGTTATTTAATTTTTCAACACTGTAACATCTTCTTTTTTGAAACTATTAGAAATTTGAAATTTCAATTCGATAAATATCCCGAATAATTTCTAAACAAATTAGATTTATTGGTTTTTTTTTCAATCCGCTGTATGGTTTTAACTTAATAAAATACAATCTTTTTTATATAATTCTTGACGAATTACTACTTAGGTATAAGTAGTTCATCTTATTCTCACACAAATTAATTATTCAATTTTGTTTTGTAGAAAATATTTAGTTAATATCATGTTCTAAATATCTCTTGCATAGATTTTTTTTCCTTATATCTTGTGATTAGTCGTTTATTAGAAAAAAGCTAAGACTTCGGGGATATTAAGTAATAACGATAGTAAGATCATACTTAAGTAGGATACATGTTAAAATGATCTTGTGGTTACGGTAGATGATGTAAAAATCGTTTAGCTGAAGTACTTCTTTTTTCAAAGTAGTGCAACATTTGCCCCATTCAACTTTCAAAACAGAGTTTTGCATATCAAACGAATTTTTGTACTTAAAAGATTTTAATTGATTATCTTGTCAAACAGTGAATTAACTATTAGGTGATTTTGAATGGTTACATTTTTGGTTTTTAACAATCGCCTTAATTCAGTGACGGAAAAGTTGCGGAACTTTCACACAATAGAGATATTCCGAAACAAATCCATTAGTGGGTTTGTATACCTATATAAACAGCTTGAAATATTGTTTTAAATGTAGACCTTTCCATATCATTAAAATTGGTATGTCTATCGAAAATCGAAACAGGTGAGTATTATTATTAATTTTAATCTTTAAAAATGAATGTTATCAATTCACTTATTTCAAAGAATAGTTCTCTCCGTTTTCCCCCCCCATTTGTTGTTAAATTGTTTCTTGTTAATACTTTTAAAAAATGTTTGTGGTTTTATTTTTACCCCACATTACAGATGCCCCCCCCCCCCCCCTGGGGGAATAACTCTACGTTTGCAGAAAGAAAATTTTTGGTGACATCGTAATCCGGTTCTCAAACTGGTAAACGAATGCTAGATGAGGTGTGCCATTCATAGATGGAACTCTGAAGTTGTAACGTTTCATATTTTTGTCAAATAATTTTATATTGTGTGAGAAACAGAAGAAGAGAAATAAAATTACGTTACGGCTTTCTTTATTCTTCCAATTAAAAATATATATTTTATTGGTACTTGTAAATAATGTTGTGTAACAGAATGCAAATAAAAGTTTATCCTCCCCCCACCCCCCCATTTCCATAACACATACGTGTATCAAACGTTAATGGTTCGAACTCGGTATGTTAAAGTTTTTTAACCCCAAAACTATTTGTTAAATACGTAGTGCTGGTTTAAACGTTAATGGTTCAAATCCACCCCCCCCCCCCCACCCTTTAGTTTTATTACGAGGCGAAAACTACTTGTTAAATATGTGGTGGTGTATCAAACGTTAATGGTTCGAACCCTGAAGTGTTAAAGTTTTTTTAATCAAATGTAAAGTTAAAAACTGTTGTTAAATACGTAGTGGTGTATCAAAGCTAATGGTTCGAACCTCGGTATGTTAAAGTTTTTAATCAAATGTAAATTCAAAATCAGCCCCCAAAGCGATGGCTAACCTAATTAACATGTTGAACTTATATGTTTTTAAAATCATACGTCATAGAAAAATGGTGTCATCTGTTTACAAAAGTTCTTGTATCAATCGTTAATGGTTCCCCCTCAGTATGTTAAATTTTTAATCAGCCATAACTTTAAAAAGTAGTTGTTAAAACCGTGGTTAATGTAATTCTCCCATCGAATAAAGCTTTTTCCCCCCCCCCCCCCAAAAAAATTTTTCGTTTGGTTTGACAGCTTAACGAATCACCCCCCATAATTGCCCGGCGTGTTTGCCTCCTAGTTTATAAAAGTATGAGAGTGATAAATATATGCTGTTTTATCCTTTTCATCTTGTTTATTAAATGTTTAATCACCCCAATGGGCAACGTAATTACTGGCTGCATTTGTGCTTAGTTTATAATGAATGGGAGTGATAAATATATGTCTTTTATCCTTTTTCATCTTGTTTATTAAATGTTTAATCATACAAGATGGCTGTACAAAATTGCTACTTTTGTTTGTGAACTAGTTCCTAATGAATGAGAATGATAAATATATGTCTTTTATCCTTTTCATCTTGTTTTTCCTATCATACGTCATACAAAAATGGCGTTAAGTAGTTGCTATTTTTGTTTGTGAATTATTTTAGAAGAATGAGAGTGATAAATATGTTTTTATCCTTTTTCATCTTGTTTATTAAATGTTTTATCCTTATTCAACTTTTAATCAACAGGTCTTATCCTACATTTTACACCATCATTAATTCATCTTAATCAACCTTTACCTATATACAAACTTCAAAGAAAAATATGTTTTCGAAAAACAACCTTGTACAACAACTTTAATTAAATCTAGCACTGACTCTGAAGCCATACTGGTTTGACAGCCATATTGAATCGCTTTAGGTAATTGTTTTCGTGTTTGTTTTCTAGTTTATAAAAGTATGAGAGTGATAAATATATGTTCTTTATCCTCTTTCATCTTGTTTATTAAATGTTTAATCATGTATTTTGTTGTGAAGTGAACTATTTATAATGAATGAGAGTGATAAATATATTTTTTATCCTTTTTCATCTTCTTTATTAAATGTTTTATCCTTATTCAACTTTTTAATCAACAGGTCTTATCCTACATTTACACCATCATTAATTCATCTTAATCTTGCTTTCCCCCCCCCCCCCCCCCCCCCCCCCCCCCCCCCCCCCCCCCCCCCCCCCCCCCCCCCCCCCCCCCCCCCCCCCCCCCCCCCCCCCCCCCCCCCCCCCCCCCCCCCCCCCCCCCCCCCCCCCCCCCCCCCCCCCCCCCCCCCCCCCCCCCCCCCCCCCCCCCCCCCCCCCCCCCCCCCCCCCCCCCCCCCCCCCCCCCCCCCCCCCCCCCCCCCCCCCCCCCCCCCCCCCCCCCCCCCCCCCCCCCCCCCCCCCCCCCCCCCCCCCCCCCCCCCCCCCCCCCCCCCCCCCCCCCCCCCCCCCCCCCCCCCCCCCCCCCCCCCCCCCCCCCCCCCCCCCCCCCCCCCCCCCCCCCCCCCCCCCCCCCCCCCCCCCCCCCCCCCCCCCCCCCCCCCCCCCCCCCCCCCCCCCCCAGGCACTATACAAACTTCAAACTCCATCTTTCAATTGTCGCCGTAGCTACCACAAAACAGCCTGGCTCGGCCTGATGCCTGCATTTCCCCTCGAATCTCAACCAAGTTTTTAAATTCATAAAAAAAACTTTAGGACGCCATGATCGGAGGGAATGCTAAAAATTCAAATCGACCCCCCCCCCCCCCCCCATGATGCGTACGCCACGTTGGAAATTCAAATCGACCGCCGCCCCCCCCTCCGCCATGATGCCCCCCCCCGCCAACAACAACAGCCTAAGTAGGTGAGAGGCCGTATTTTCCATTGACGTCAACAGCCTGTTGACAACAACAGCTTAATGAGGTGAGAGGCCTTTTGGGGAACTACCTGATGAGGTGAGAGGTAGGTGAGAGGCTGTTAGCCCAACCCCCCCCCCTGCCGTTCACTTTTACTAATTAGGGTCCAAAGTCCAAGCTGTCCTCATTCTACTCCAAGAAATTCTACATCAACAAACTATAGGCCAACATGAAAACCATCTATGGCGAGAAATCAGGCAAAATGTTTTGACTGCATCAAACTTTGGTGTAGTGGTCAACTGAAGAATAAAGTTATTACCACACAATTTAATTAAAAGGCTTCTATATCAAAGAGCTAAACACACCAGCAATACGTAATGGTAGATTAAATGAATCCAAAGCTATTGAGAGATACAACTCAATGACAGGGCGACAAGTCAAAAGCTGTGGTATTTTTATTGATTGGGAGAACCCATATTTAGGAGCTAGCCCTGATGGTTTAGTTGAAGAAGATGGGTTAATTGAAGTGAACTGTCTCCCATCTTTACTAAACCAAAAAATTAGGATTCTTCTTCAAATCGAACATGTTTTCACATTGTAAATAATGAAATCAGGTATTTTTCACATTACACATACCAATTAACCAAATGTTTATATCTTGTATTATTTTATAGATTGAAGACAAATCACTCATTTTATTACCAAATTCAAAGCCAATTAAATATATGTAGGAGAATTATTGTGACTTTATAATTTATTCCGACAATGACTTCCACATTGAAAGAATCAATAAAGATGTGCGGTTATTGAAAGATAGAATGTTACCGAATTTTTTATTTTAAATTTATGTTACCCGATAGCAGAATAATTCGCGGTTTGAAAGTACTTACTCACCACCTTTAGAAGAAAATTAATTTACATAAATGCGCTTCAAAATATGATATTAATTTATTGTTATAAACTTTTGTTGACACTAATCCCAACCGTAACCATATGACAATCTTGTTTTTCAAAAACAAAATTTTGCAAGTAAGTGTGTATCGTTGTCTTGCTGTAACAACGGTCAATTTATTTTTATTGTAAAAACTTTTTATTACATACTCTGCAAAATAATTATAAATGAAAATTACATGCTACTCAATTTTTACTAAAAGAAAACAGAACTAAAAATGCTTGTTTACTTGGCAGGTATAAACCATCCTGTAAGGGCCATAAATTTAATAATAACGCTTTTGTTAACTGACCCCTCCCAACAATCGTAAATACTCGACAAGGTTGTGCTAAAATTTAACTTAAAAAATTCTTGTAGCGGCATCTGCCGGATTTTAGTTCTATTTTATGTACCCAACATCCTTAAGTAATCAACATTTGTAATGGAACTCGGTTATCTAATTACCCGGATAAAGGTTTCAAGTGCATACAGCTGCATAAAATTTGTATTCGTAATGCTTTTGGTTGTGTGCGGAAAAGCGGCGATGTTACCATCTTAGAACTTTGTTCAGTTTTGTAATTCTAATTCGATTTGAATATAAGATAGAGAATCGTATTACCGTTGAGCTAACGATCGAAAATGTCTCATCATTACGTCGTTATAATATGCGCATAATTTATCCAGAGGGTAAAATTGAAACAGTACTTTGAATTTGGTGTGGGGCTTTAGCACTAATACGGGACGTGACAATACAATAGGTAACAAAGTATCGGCGCATTCTGCAACTGACAGGTGAAGTGGTCTCCCAGAACATATTGTAATCCACGATATCCTAGATCTCGTTTCTGGATGCTGACGCCGCATACATACAACATAACATGAAGTCTATAGGGAATATGGAACTTGCCTCTTTCCAATCCTTCGAAAGGTATCCGTGAGTGGTGTTTTTGTCTCGCAGGAATATTCTAAAAATTGAAATGGAAACGAAAAATTCTAGGTATAATAAAAATTTATTTGAAACAAAAAAATAATTCGCCATTAACGTAGATGATTGAAACAAGGATGAGTGCTTAAAAGATCTTGTTTTCTAGATTCAAAACAAGCGAGGGATTCACAGGAAATTAAATTTTAAGTATACGTCAATGTCAGAAAAAAAAAAAAATCGATGGCCTAGGCGCAATACCACGTATCAACAATTTTGCCGAAAATGAGTTATTATGTTTTTGATATTAAGTGGAACATTGCGCGCCATCTATTAGAAGCTCAGCGTAATATCTTGCAAAACAAACGCGGCAAATCGGAATTTGCAATAACACGTATCAACTGGAGTCGGTAACCCAGTGGAAATAGTACGTATCATCAGTGTTTATATGACAAGCAGGATGGATGATTTTTGCTCTCGCCATTTTTTGTGTTTTTGTGAAAATTAAAGGTAAGTTTCTATTTTTTTTCTGTAAAACATAGTAGGATGGTTTCTTCTATTTATCTAATTAATTATTTTATTTAATATCGAAATAAAAACTAGTTAAAGTTATGATTAAAAGTTCATTTGTTGATACGAGGTATTACAAATTTGCTCATATTTATGTTACGTGCTATTTCAAACGGCAATTTAAAAAAATATATAATACTTAATGATGTTATTGTCGCACTATCTCTATATTATTATGTTTTTTGTATATTTTTATGCCGATACGAAAAGCCGAAAAATGTTTTTCCCTATTCCGTGTCTATTAGAGCTAAAAAGTATTTGGGGATAAATTTGGCGGTTATTTCAAAATTCACAACTTCTTTACAAAAAACTCTATCAGAGGCAATTTTGCAGTTTTTCACAATTCCCTAGTACTTATTGAAAACGTATTGTATGGGAGAATTTTTTTTAAATATTTGCAAAAAAATATTAACACAAAGATTTACCACTTACGACTTTAAACCGCTATGAACTAAGAAAACCACAGACGATATTTTTACCATTTTATTGACCTAAGTAAGATTTACCTTTGTCTTCAAAATTTTGCTAATAAAAACTTTTTTGTTCAGTCTTCCACCATGACATCCAGAGGCAAACGTTTGGTTCTGCTAGCAAAAGAAAACATACAATTTCGTAAGGATGATACAGTTTTAGACAATTTTAATATCCAAAGCTCTTCATCAGGTTTAATAAAAGACAACAAGAGTTGCATTACAGAAGAAACCAATACAATTCGAGGTAATGACATTCTTCAACGTGCACTGGAAAGCAGTTTTCTTTTCGAAAATGAAGAAAATATTGTCGATATTTTGCCACAAGATATTCATGAAACGACTTATCAGGAGTTACATGTTTTGGAGAATGCTCAGTCCTGTCTTGTAGAAAAAACATAGAAATAATTTTTGAAGAGCCTGTTGAGAAAGAAAATGACGCTCGATCAAATGAAGAAGATATCCCGCATGATCCAGACTTCGTCCCTGGTGAAGAACACTTCAGTTCAGACTCAGAATTTGAAGAAGAAGGCGCTAGTGAACGGCAAAAGTTGTTCTGCCCAACGAAGTGGAACTAGAAGAAGAGACAGGTTTCATTGATCGGCAAGAAGGCAGGCACAACAATGAAGGCGATGTGGAAATGCATGAAAATGATCAAGAAAAGAAACGTCGAAGAAAACCTGATAAAGACGAATGGCCTAGAGCAAAAACAAGAATCAGGAGGATGGCTGGAGAAGAGTACATAGGCTATACCAGAAACAGACAAGGCAAAATTTTTCATAACAAGCTAAGATCAGCTAGAGTAATGGGACCAACTTGTACATCTTCTAAGTGTTTAAAATATAAGAACAGATTTTGCCGCTCGATATCTGAAGAAGAACGAAACCAAATTTTTTCCAGTTTTTGGAAACAAATGAACTGGGACCAGCGAAAGATATATGTAGTTGGGCTTATCAAGATGAAATCTACCGAAAGAAAGTATGTAGAAAATTCCAGACGCAGTATAACTTTCGACTATTTCTTACAAGTTGGTGCAGAAAAAAACAAGTTTGTAAAAAATGTTCCTTTCTACATTAGGCGTGAATGAAGCGATGGTGTCTAGCTGGTGTAAGCAAAATGAAAATGGTATCATTCCGGCAGCCGACGTTTCCAAAAGGACTAGGAAAGTCTTAAAAGATGCTCCCCGACCTAAAACAGAAAAGGAGATCGGACAAGAGGACCAATCAAATTATTTAAAAACATTTTTGGCAGAACTACCTAAAATGCCTGCACATTACTGCAGAAAAGATTCTTCCAAACAATATCTAGAATACAATTTTGAGTCAAAGGCTACCTTGTATAAACTATATCAAGAAAAGTGTCTAGAAGATAAAAAGAAGTCTTTAAGTTATTGGTACTTTTCTGAGTTATTTGAGGATCTTAATTTAGCATTGTATACTCCAAAAAAGGATCAGTGCAATACCTGTGTGGCTTATAGAGCGGGAAATATTGATACAACAGAGTATAATACTCACATTACCCTTAAAGAGCAAGCAAGGCAGGCAAAAGATATCGATAAAGACAAAGCCAAGGAAGGTAGGTGCCATGTATTTGTTATGGATGTGCAAGCAGTGAAAATGTGCCCTGTAAACAACGCTAATAAGTTTTATTTTAAAACTAGATTAAAGGTTCACAATTTTACTGTATATAATTTGAAAACCCATGAATGTTGGAACTATTGGTGGAGTGAGGTTGAGGGAGATCTATGTTCCTCTGTGTTTGCCACAATTATTATTAATCATTTAGAGAAGTATTGCGAAGATGATTTGCCAGTGATATTGTGGAGCGATGGCTGCGGCTACCAGAATCGCAATGTGGTACTCTCGAATGCACTGCTACAATATGCCGTTAAAACAAAAAACCCGTAGCACAAAAATACTTGGAACCCGGACATACACAAATGGAATGTGATGCTGTCCATAGTTTAATTGAAAGAAAACTAAAAATCGGGAAATTACATTACCTTATGATTATGTTACTAAAACCCGTGAAGCAAGACAAAACCGACTCCCTTAAATGCAGAAATTTTGACGCATGAAATATTTAAAATTATGATAATAAAGATCTTATGAGGTACAGAAGTATAAGACCTGGACGTTGTACAAATGACCCCACTGTCAATAACCTGAGAGAACTGCATTATTTTCCTGAAGGCACTATAGGATATAAGATTAATTTTTCCGAACAAATTCGAGATTTACCACAAAGATCCAAGGAAATAGATAATTCTAGCTACGTACTTGAAGGCTTGTTCCCAGACCAACTAAAAATATCTGCCCAAAAATTTTCTCACCTACAAGACATAAAATCTACACTTGCACCAGAATTTCATGGATTTTACGACTCTTTACAATTTAATAAAGACTAATTATTATTAGTGCAATATAGTTGTTAGAAGTTTTTCAGTTACCAAAGGTGTTACATTTGTACCTAATTAGATTAAGGTTTACTCTTTAATGTTATTTTTTTTAGTGCCATTTTTATTAGAAAATGTAAAATATCTTAGATTTTAACTAAAAGTGGTTTTATGTTTTATTTGGACGTTACTTATTATTCATAATGTTTTCTTGTTCCTATATAAAAGTTCTAATAAAATTTTTTAATTTTGGTACTATATTAAATTTTGTGTATTTTTGGTCAAATACCACTTATCAACATCTGGTTCAACAGGCAATACCACGTATCAAACCGCATTGCCAGAAAAATAATTTTAAAACATTTTTTAGGATATTGTTGTGTAAAATCTACAATTTTTAGCTAGACATATATAAATTGCCTACTAGTGCCCTGTAACAAAGAAATAATACACTTTTTTGTCTCTCCTGAAAATTTGTCAAAATGTTGATACGTGGTATTGCGCCTAGGCCATCGAAATGTTATCAATAAGTAACGCCTTAATGTAAATTTTAAATTTAGGTTAGGAAATTCCTAACCACCGGGAAAACAAAAAAAAAAGAAAAAAGAAAAAAAAAAAAAAAAAAAAAAAAAAAAAAAAAAAAAAAAAACAAAAAAAAAAAAAAAAAAAAAAAACCCCACAAGAGGAGCCCATACGATAAATGGGACTGTACTGGAGAAAAATCTGCAATCCTAAGAACAGGATCTTTAGACAGTTGTCTAAGCAGTTAGACGCTTTTGTTCAACTTCATGGCAAGATCACTACCATGGCGGTCCCATAGGAAAGTGGAATCCAAGTTTAAACCCAGAAATTTCCCCTCCTAAATAGAAACCAGCTCCAATCAAATGATCAATATTTGACAGACTAAAGACCACCTGTTTTGTTTTTCTTCATTAAACGCCATTTCATTGGATGACGTCCAACCTCAAACATCGTTGATTGCTGATTCCATCACATCAACGCAAGTGTCGAAAGTTGATGCAGATACGGTTAAAACCGTATCGTCAGCGTATTGAATTACACCTGTCTTTGAATCACGCAGATTGTTGACGTACAACAAAAACAGCAGAGTACCCAAAATCGAATCCTGCGGTACACCATGTTTATTATCTCTGCACTCTATCGGCGAGAAATGACCTAATTAAAAGACAACTTTCAGAATTAAAGTTATATTTAGATAATTTATCAGCAAGAATATTGTGAGAAAGAGTATCAAAAGCTTTGCTGAGATCTAAAAAAGATGCTAATAACGTATCCTTACGTTCTAGGCTATCAACTATCTTGTTAGAAACTTGAGACACCGCATGAGTCGTCGAAAGTCTCTCACGAAAGCCGAACTGGGCGTTAAATAGCAAATTGTGTCCAGTAAGAAACCAGATAATTTGTGCGTAACAAGATCTTTTCAAAAATTTTGGAAAACGGCGACAGCAGAGAGATGGGTCTGAACTGGGTCACGTCGTCACAGTTATTATGGTTCTTTGGGATAGGGACAATAGTCCCCATTTTGAAACTGCTAGTGAAAGAAAAGTGCATAATACAAGCGTTGACTAATTTGGTAAACGAAATCATGATCACATCCCAAACGTCAGATACAATTTGTAAGGAGAGTTCATCACCGTCACCAGCTCTTTTGTTACGAATAGTAGCAAAGATATCTCTCATTTCATTAAAACGATTTCAGAGGGGTTGATTTTGTGGAGGGCAACGACTCAAGGAGATCTTCAATTGAGTTAAGAAAATAATTGTTAAACTCATTTGGTGTTAAGCTAGTCACTAGTTCCTTACCTTTAGATTCCTTGATCAGTTGCCATGCAGTTTTCAATTTTATTTTGACTCTTACATAGTAAGGTATTATTGAAGTTCAATTTGGCTTTTTAAGATCATTAACGTAATAGTGTCTATATTTATAGTAAGCTTCACGTAGATCGCTCGTACCGTGTTGTCTAAAAGCCTGCCTCAAGGTTACTAGCACTTCTCTTTACGCTTCAGGTCATTCGAAAACCAAGAAGACTGCAACCGGCCTTTAACAGTCCTTTTATAATTTGAAAGGAAAGTTTAAAAATATTATAAAATTCTTCAATAAAGGAATTAAAGTTTAGGTTTGTATTATTTGTCCGGGTAACAAACTGTTCCCAGTTAACCTCACTAATCTTATTAAAAAAACATGCTTATTGATCAATGAAAAGGAACGGCTATATAACGAAGTGACAGAGGGCTTATGCAAGTCCCTTCCATGATTCAGGGAACATCCAATCCAAGATAATCAGAAAACCCACAGTCAATAATTTCAGAACGCAAAACCAGTTTAATGTTGTTAATGAAGACATTATCAATGCAATTATGGGAACGTTCGGTGCAGAAAACAACTTCACAAACCCGTTAGACGCAAATAAGTCGATTGTGTCAGTACTCATAGCTTTAGGCAGATCGCCGCATATTACAATAGTTAATAATAATTCAGCTTAAAGAGATATGGGACTAAACTTGTCTGGGGTCCGATAAATCAGCTTAAAGAGATATGGGACTAAACTTGTCTATTACATTACTGTCAACTTATTTACATTAGTTACAGTTAACTTACAAATACCATCATTGATAGAATTAACGTAACTTACAAGAGTTGCTCAAAGTGACGGCCACCAACCTCAATGCAAGCTTGACATCGGCGTACAAGATTCTGCGGCATCCGTACAAATATCCCTGGTGTGTTTCGAATTACATCGCAGGCAGCTACAACCTGACAGACAGACAATCTGATAGAGAAGTTTACTTCTATATCTCTTTAAGCTGAATTTTCGGACCCCAGGTTCCCTACCTCAAATTGTTCAGAAGAGCATCCCCTGTTTAATTTTTTGCCCGCTAGTAGTTGTAGACCGGGCATTCTGCTCCAAAATTATAGACTCTCTGTACATTCTCTCCGGTACAGAGTACATGAAGTAATTGGTCTCGGTATATTGTGCTAATTATGCAGACGACAGTACACGAATTAAGTATCCTTATGCACGTACATGGTGTACTAAAGCAATTAGTTCAATTAGTTCATGTACTTTTGTATAATTATCCAATCATCGCACTCTTATCAACAAGTACTTGAAAAGATGCCCCACTCACAAGATGGCGGGAGTCTCGACGGCTGCCATCTTACTCCATTAGGAAGGCGGGCGTCAAAACCACCCCTAATTATACAAAAGTACATGAACTAATTGAACTAATTGCTCTAGGTAGCCACCATGTATGTGCATAAGGATACTTAATTCGTGTGCTTGCCGTCTGCATAATTAGCACAAGTGTACCGAAACCAATTACTGTACTTGTGTACCGAGAGAATGTACATAGAGTATGTAGTTTTGGGGCAGAAAGCCCGGTCTGCAACTACTCACGCTTTCACTGAAACACCCTGTATAGACTTTGTTGACGACGTTTGGTCTTATGGTTGTGGCGGATTTGAGAACTTCCAGCAACTGAAACCACTAGGTATGTTTGTTCGCCACTTCATTATCGGCCACAATGTTAATTATTAAAATGAATGTTTAAAACATTCTTTTTAATGTTTGATTTTACTACCTTGTGTCCTAAATCGTTAAAAATTACTTTTGTATATAATTATCCCCAATTTATTCGATTTGCTACATACGTGCATCTTAAAAAGTAATTGTTGTAAAGACTTGGGATAATAATATTATGATTAAAGTGGTCAAGGAAAAATGTTGAAAATTATTTTTAACTTTCTAAATGTCCACTAGGTGGGGTATTCGAATTCTTAAATTTTAAATCTCATTTTTTGAGGAACATTCTTATATTACGGATACCCAAAATGTACATCATTTTAAAGCGTTTTGCGACCACACTACAAATTAAATGAACATCACTTTTAATTTAACAGAAGATAGTCAAATTAGGATCTAACAAGCTAGTAAATGCCGCATTTCGATATCTCTTTCTTAACCTAAATTATTATTACAAGAAATTAAAACTCAAAATAATATTGCATATTTGTGAATATTTTCAGTGTACCTATATTATTAAATCCTAATTATCGTTTATTTACTAAAATATATGTGTAAATTTGCTATTCAAACAACGAGAAATGATAATATTCAAAATGGTGCCGATCTTGTTCAATCCAATACTGAAATGTGTGTCTTATAACCAACAAACTTGTCTCAATTTCAGCTTTCGAAAAGCTAGATACACCATTTGAGAACCGCTGAATCATATGATCTTTTGTTGTAAGTTGAGTTACATAACTAAATCTTTAAAACGCTCCCATAAATAGAAATTTAAACAACTTAAGTGTGAGGACTTCAGTGGCCAGGAAATAAACTTCCTTGTACTATTGATTGACTAAGACAAGTTCGTTTTAAAAAAAACCGTTATTTCCGTTTCAAACGAAGTTACACTATAAAGTCAAATAAATTAAAAACGTAAATACTAGCCCATGGAAAGGCAAACATGAACAGACAACAGTAATGGTAGAAAATTGAAGAATAAAAGAAGTATATAATATATATTAAATTGTAGTATATAATTAGTAAAAACGTTTGTCTGGAGCACCACACTATATACATGTTAGAGTAGGACAATCGGAACGAGTGAAAACGATAACTTGAAGCGATTGAGATGTAGTGCTACCGGAAAACAATTAAGATAAGATGGATTAGCACAGTCACAAATTTACAAGTCCTCAGAAAAAACCGAGAATCCTCTCTGAACAAATAGTGAAGAGACGATATGGTTTAATCGGTCATTCTCTATGGCGCGATTAGAAAGTAGAATATTTGGAATAGAATATCTACAACAAATAGTTAAATATGTCGGTTGTTATGATTACATTGAATTAAACACAACCGACAACAACGGAAGTCTGCATCATCTGATTGAAAACTGAGAGAAAGATACGTCAACAATAAGACGAATATTTTCACGAATTTTATTGATTGGCGTCAAGAGTAAAAAATTATCAGTGAAAGATGTTTAGTATATTACCTCTATGTGACACAACTTGTCTCCATCACGATTTACGCGAAAGTAGCGGAAATGTGTATTTGGGGTACGATATTGTGTGTCCTTGTGTCCTCTTCAACATTAGTACACTTGAAAGAACGCTTTTGGTCTTCTATGTCAGAAACTGTTAGATCTAGAAGGTATCTGGGTAGAAAGCACCACTGTACGTTTTGATGTATTTTTCTTGATCTTACTTGTTTTCCAGGTCAACTGTCAGTTTCCGGCCATGTTTGCACGATTACCTGAATTGAGTGTGATTTGAAAATGGCGAATGCGAGCTTGTAGTTAGTTATACATATGTTGTCTTTGTTGTTCGTCAAATTGCAAACAAAAGTGATGAATTACTACTCGAAATTAATCTACTTGTTCTGAAGGAGAGAGGATCCTGTGATTGGAACTAGTGATTGATTGCCGTGGAAGTTGAAATCGGAGAAAATACTATCAAGTACGCTCGGCGTGGGAAAATCCTGCAGGCTGAGGTAAGCATTTGTTGATTACATGAAAAATAAGTCCAATCTTATTTTCCTTCTATTGACAATGTTAACGTACTTAACGAGTTTGTGGTTTGCTAAGTAAAGGAATAATTGGCGTTTTGGTAAAAAGTAGTCGTAATGATAGTTGACAATGGCAGAATCGGATATTACTGACATTGCAAAAAAAAAGTTGACGTGTTCATTAAAAGGCGCGGGACAATTAAAAGTGCGTTGACGCGGTTTGAGACCTATTTCTTTAAATTTACCGGCAGTGACAATATTTTAAAAGTGAAGGGTTGCTTAAGCGATGATCAAATAATATTAGGAAAATATAACGAGATGCAAAGTCAGTTAGAGGATGTTGATACTGATTACGAGCCATCAAAATCGCATTTTGAAAACTATTTCAATAACAAAGCGCCTGTAGCACAATTTTTAATTTAGTGGTGGGATTGAAGAAATACGAACAGTTTAAGGGGCAATACGTTGCTTTCATGAACGAATATTCAGTTATCAAAACCGATTATAGCACCACTAAGTTGCTGGTAGTTTTTAATGGAAGTGCAAAAGCAACTAAAAGTCTTAACTTAAATGGACCGGTGGTACGAAATGAACTATTTAAAATATGGTTAAGATTTCAAAAACACGAGACCGTATTAACCACGTATATGTTAAAAAATGTACCGTCAGATTTGGGTTAATAAGCAAGATCGCCACCTTTAACGCATTATTTGGCAGAAAGTGTGGACGCGCGATGCTAGCTTGAAAGCATATGGGTGTGCCATTTATTGTAGAAGCACAAACAGTCTCGGTAAGGTTATAATATAATTGATTTATGCAAAATAACAATTAACTCTTTTGCCAAAAAGGGTAGGGCTCATATTACGTTACCTCGTCTAGAACTTAAAGGCGCTCTGATTCTGGCCGAAAATGTTCACTTGGTTGCCAAAGAAGTAGACTTGTCTTTCAGCAGCATTTATTTTTGAATCGATTCTACAATTCTTCTGTCATGGTTGAAGGAAGTTCCAGACACATGGAAGCAGTATGTAGCGAACAGAGTGGATTGCATTCAAACGTTGACCGATGGGTATCAATGGCGACACTTCAGTTCGCGAGATAATTCTGCGGATTTGATAAGTGGGAGGTGGATGTTTGGGAGATATTAATATTAATTTGGTTTGAGAGTTCTTTTGGTTTAAGGAAAAGGTTACTGAGTGGTCCACACTTGATCTATTCTTGATAAATTTGCAGTTCTAGAGTGTAGAAATATTGAGGGGACTAATATTTTGAGTGAAAAAATTTGAGTTGTTTAGAAAATGTACTACTTTTAAAAAATCAGTTGTGTCATTGCTTGATATTGGTGCATTGTTAACAATGTTAGGGAAGGAGAGATATATAATAATAATAATAATAATAATAATAATAATAATAATTTATTTGTTGCCCAACAGTACAAGACCTTAACAGGACTATTCATATTTATGCACTAGGATTAACTTATAAAATTAATGGATTAATGTATTAAACTAACAATTACGGTTAATTTTGAGTAGTTAATGTTACACATTATATGTACAGGTGATTTTAACTTAAGGTTAGTATTTGCTTTGACATTATAAAATGTTTTAGGTGATCGGCGAGTTTAATTTGGTACTAAAAATTTAATTTCTGATACAATATCGATACAATCTATTTGGTTATGTAATAATTTGTACAAAAATGCTACTGAATATATCTTACGACGGGTGCTTAAGTATTTTAAACCAAATCTATACATTAACTGTGACAGGTCGGCACCTCTTGAAGGATATATTCCATCGGTTATAAATGTTAAAAATTTGACAAATTTCGTTGAATAGATTCTACACTTTCGATATAAGTTTTACTATGCGGATACCATATAAATGCACCATATTCAAGTTTCGATCTTACTAAGGAACAGTACAAAGTTTTTAGACACTCACTATTTTCAAAATTTTTACAGGTTCTAATGATAAACCCTAACATTTTTTGAGATGATTTGACAGTGTGTGATATATGATTTGTGAACGTTAAAGTGGAATCAAAATTACTCCAAGGTATTTAATTAAACTTACTTTGTCGAAAACTAAACCATTTATATTATAATGGTAATATATACGATTGACTTTCTTCGTAAAACTCACAACTTTACATTTCGTAACGTTTAAGTTTAAGTTGTTGTTAGTAAACCATTGACAGACAGCCTCCAAATTCGTTTGTAAAAATTCCAGTCAGAAATAGTCTTAATTGAGGTAAATATTTTTAAATCAACTGCGAATAATAATTTGGAACATGTAATTGAGTTTGGCAGATCGTTAATAAAAATAAGAAACAACAAAGGACCCAGATTTGATCCTTGTGGAACTCCGGATGTTGTCATATATAGTGTTGATTGATAATATTTGTATTCAACAAATTGGAACAACTTGAGTAGATCGACCATTAAAACCAAATTCATGTAATTTTCTTAAAAGGATGACATGATCTATTTGGTCAAAGGCTTTTTGTACATCGGTATAAATAACATCGACCTGACCACTACGGTCTAACACTTCAGAAAGATATTGCGAGAAAACGGTTAAATTTGTAATAGTTGATCTATTTTCAACAAATCCATGTTGATAAATAGAAAAAGAGTTTTTTATTTGGGAATAAATCTTATTGTACATTATACTTTCAAATATTTTAGCAAAGTTATTTAAGATAGAGATAGGTCGATAATTTTTATGTTTGTTGAGTCTCCATTTTTATGAATAGGACAAACACGAGAAATTTTCCACATAAGTGGGAATCTAGTTTTTCGAATCAAATTAAAAATAGAACATAATGGTTTTAGTAAAAATACCTGACATTTTTGACCAACAAACTAGGAATTCTGTCATATCCTGCGGTCATTTTATTTTTAATTTTGTTATACCTCTTCGGACATCGATTTCAGTTATTGCATTTAGGCTAACATTATTAGTGATAATATTTTCGGTATTCTTAAAATCGTAACCATTAGAGTTGACATAAATATTTGAAAAATAGGTGGCAAATATGTTTACAATAGTTTCTGGAGTATCGTACTCAACCTCGTTATAGTGCATTATTCCTGGTATTCGAGATGTTCCTTTTTGCTTTGTACATACTGCCAAAATCGACTCGAGTCAGTTTTCACGCTATTCTGTACTTTCCTCAAATAATTACTATAAGCTTCAGATATCGCTTGCTTAACTAATTTCCTAAGCTCTGAGAATTTGGTAAAGTAAAATTGTTTCTTGGTTTTTTATATTTTTTATGAAAGTAATCTTTTTATTTAAGTTTTTATAATAGTTCTAGAAAACCAAGGAGGGTACTGACGTTTCATAATATTATTTTTATTGGTATGCACACATTGATCTAACGTGCTATATATTTTTCGTATAAGTTGTTACAAGCCAAATCAACGTCGTAAATACTATCTAGATACGACCAATCCGTAAATAATAATTTTTATGAAGCAAACGGTGGTTAATTTTTTTTAATTATATCTGCTTTGAACAAAATTGTTTTCAAAGTAATGGTATTTTGGTTTTGTAATATTAAAAAGTAATTTGTAATGGGGGATGATACATATCGGGGTATATCAGCGGTTAACGATCATTAACTACTTTGCAATCTAAATTAGAATACACTAAATCTAACAATCTATTATCGGTGTTTACAACACAATTGAATTGTTTGAAGTTACAGAAAGTAGAGAAGTTACGTAAAGCGTTTGATTTTCTATCATTTACGTCATAAATAAAGTTTGTTACATTGAAATCACCTACGATAATTACATTTTTTCCATGAATGTACTCCAATAATGCAAGATCTTCAAGGAATATTTCAAAATCATTAACTGATGCATCCGTTATATACAAAGTAACTATAACTAAAGAAGTATTATTTTTAAGTTTAATTTTCAATACGCAAACATCAATAGTATCTATCTTACTTTCAAATTGCAGCTGGGTAGCTTGAAATGTTGTTCTAGTCGCTATTAACACACCCCCACCTCTGTCACAATCAAGGGTTTCATATCTTCTATCAGACCGAAAGACATTATGATCGCAAGGAAAGAGTTCGGTGTTGTTAAAATTAGAGTTATGCCATGTTTCAGAAAGACAGATAATATCATACTCACTGTCTAATATAGCACTATAGAGTTCGTTAACTTTGGAACGGAGTCCTCTACTGTTAGTGGATGTTTCAATTAGTTTTGGAATACCATTAATGTATTTTATTTTAAGCGATTAAAATTTTGGATTCTACCTTATCACCTGGGAAGTTAGACAATGTATTAAACAGTTATTAAAAATACATTAAAATAATCGTTTTTCGGTGAAATCGAATGTTTAACGAAAGGTAAGACAGTTTTAAATCTAACAGAATTTTGACGCTGGACTCTTTTATTGATGGTTTTGAGTAGATGCGTGTAGAAGGACAAATTACAAGGGGGACACAATTTTGATAAATGTAATCCAATTATTTAATCGAAAACAAAATCTTATTAGCAGAAACTCAGGAAAAATATGGGCTTATCTCTGGCCTGGCAATATAAAGCGTGTTATACGTGGATGTGTTGTGTCCATCAGGTTTAACGCGAAACCTCTCCTTCTAAAGATAGGTTAGTACGCTCCCTTTTCAATACATAAACGTAGATTACTGTAGTGCTTTTAATGTCAAAGAGAGAGCATCTCGCAATAGAAAATCATCAAAACGTACATTGATATTTTTATACTATATCAAAGTACGAAGGCTATTCATCTAGAGATAGCAAATGATTTTTTGCTTTGGCGTTTTAAACTGTTTTGTTTGATTTGTGAGCAGACAAGCCTCTGTTCAGAAATAAAAGTAAGATATCTGGTTATATTACATGATACGAACTCCGCAGCATTGGTGTTTAGCCCGAGTAACGGGATCTGATACGGGTAATACCTTATAACGGTTATGGTTTACAACTAGCCACGGCTGTAGAGGAACTACCTAAAAAAACAACCAAAGGAAATACGGATCAATGTAGCGCACTAGATTCGTAAAGAATATATTATTTATAATAGTTAAAGCAGCAGCGTCCGGCTTCGTCGGAGAGTCAGGGGTCTCTTTAGAGTTCTAAGAAATTAAACTGTTGTTTAACAAGGCGCTACCTGCTGGGTAAAAGAAAGAAATAAAAGCGGCCAACAGGAGATCAACAGGTTTTACTTAAAGCCTAATACGCTAGATCAAACACAACAAAAGAGAAAGACAGACAATTCAATAAAACAACAAACAAATCTTAAAACGATATGTGAATGTGACATAGAGAGACTGTCGCATATATTCGCGTACGTTAGCAGTAACCTCGCTTAACAATAAGTAAGGTTTGCAATTAATGTGCCAATTCACAGGTACGCTATAATAACACCAAAGTTAAGTTAACGTTCCAATTGAAGATTGGCTAATAAGAATACTCTGCGTACACATATTACTTACACACGGCGATTTATCTGGTCGAACATGCAACGACACTGACTTAAACTAAGATTAAAGGGCTAAGTACCTCCGCAAACCCAAAAGGCCTTTTGTTTTCGCGTCAAACGCTCTAAGTGAAGCGCCCGAGCCCGTATTGAGCTGGTTAAAACGTTTGGTTATGGAGAGTACACCGAATAAAGATTTACTTAAGAACTAAACATCAAACCCTTACATGTCATACGCATTCACAATGAATAAGTTACCTACATAATAATAAAACTTAGTTGTAATCTGATGGATGCAGTTCCGAGAATAAGAATTTTCTGCTAGCGACGATTATCGACAGTTCCGGGGAGTTAGGTAACCCCGGGATTTCTCTTAGGGGAGGGTGTTGCAAAAGAAACGGAAGGCGGTAGGCTCCCCTCGATAAAGTTATAGAGCATAACCAACCCCTGTTAGACGTGGTAGCCACCGATTGCCTGCAGCTTATCTAATGCAAAACCGTAGTGTGGTTTAATTGACAAGGAAGGTCTTAATCAGCCACTCCAGCACCCTCAGGAGTTATCCAGGTATAACACACAGCAAAAATTATAAGGTCAAGCAACGTGCTAAAAGAATTTCACGTCGCAATTAAAATTAATACAAACAAAAGAAAACAATGTGTACTCACGGTGAATTTAGCCGGATTTAAACTTAACCATTAATTTTTATTGGAAATCTTGTAACACACATAAATGATTTGTGTAAATTTCAATTTTAAGATGCACGCTAAACCACCCGTGCGGAAGAAGAAAAATGTCCGCTATTCTTCTAGGAAACAAACTGGAATTTTATTTTTAACCAATAGAAAATTAGCAAAATGCGCTCCAAATTCGACTTTCGTCGTAACATATTACTCGCGACACAAGTTTTAATATTGACTCTTTATATTCAGAAAATAAAATCGTAACAACCTCTAGAGCAATCACCGAGGTCATTCCACTAGTAATTGATACCGACGTGAAACCTGAAGTCGCCACTTCAGCGGGAATATGTTTGAAAAGATGCTTCCACCGCCAGTTTCCAGACATGTCTGCGCTGGATTTGAAAATAGCGAACGCGAGCTTGTAGTTGTCCTTGTAAAATGTATATTGTTCGTCAACAACAGTTATTAAACACAGTTCACTACAAAACAATTGCTAAGAAACTTTTTTAAATATGCTCTGAATGTATCCCGTTTGTTATGCAATTTGGAATGAAGACTCTTCAGTTGAACACTATTTGGTCTCCAATCGACTGCCGTAAAAATTCGTCCTACTTGACCAACTAACATTTTCTTTCTTCTTTACATTTCTGATTTAGTGATTATCCCATTGTCTTTAGAAGATGGATGCTCTGTTCTTAGGTTTAACTGTTTTTACAGGTGCAAAATCCGTGGGTCATATCTAGCTTTATACTATTTAAATTATTTAGTAGTTGTCTCTTGCTTTATTCTTCCTAAAACTCTGTCTTTCATATGTACTGTTTGAATTTTTTCCAAAGTACACAAGAATAAGGTACCTCATACGGAAGACCTATTTTAAACCCTCAGTGCTCCAAATTAGATTGAGTTGTGGGTAATTATTCAGAGTCAATTTTAAAGTGTTTAGTCTCTGAAATACAGCATTCAGTTCCCGCCCTAGTCTTCTTTTTGTTACGGTTCTAAATAATCGAACCTAAACGTAGGTCGTAACCCGTGTTAAAAACGTAGGGCGTAGTTTGCACGTTACGACGAAAATCAAATCTACCGCGCTTACAACGAATTTTCCTATTGGTGAATCGTAATCACTAACTAAACGACGGGTCGACATCTTGGAACCTTTTTTCCTTTTGGGCGATTGACGGTGTTTCAGGAAGCTAAAAAAATATAAGTGAAATTTCAACGTGGCTTCAATAATTGCACCATAATTGAGTGCGGAAGGATAAATCCGATCAATTTACGCCGTAAGTTGGGTTTTTTGTTATTTTTTTGGTTAATTTAGAGGTTGTATAAATTGTTAATTACAACGTTTGCTTTAGCACGTGTGTTAACCTCACACTTTCACCGTATCTTACACCTGGAAAACTCCTGGAGGTGCTAGAATGGCTATTTAGGAACCTCTCGCTACCTAATTGTTCGAGTACCACGATTTCGCCTACACTTAAACCGACAACAGCTGGTGAATGCTGCAGGCCTACCGACTCGTTCATGCTGCATATCTATTACTTCGAGGACCCTATTTGTCATCTGCTCTTCAATATAAACCTCCCTAAGGAAAATTCTGGAATTAACTACTTTCTGACGCTGTCCAATACTGCCGCTAGTAAGAACGTTCATTCTTGGGATTGCATACTTCTAGAACACAGCTAAGTTTTAATGTTTAAGTATCCTACTCAATATCAATGCGTAAGAAGCTCACGTACACGGGACATTGAACGGTTTACTCTTCACATATTTTTAAGTTCTTATTTGGCTATATTTAAATTCTCTATGTGTCTATCTGATTGTGTTTGTCTTAGCGTGTTAGATTTTTTAGTGTAAACCTGTTGAACTCCTGTTCGTCGATTTTATTTCTCTTTATTACTCAGCATGTGGCGCCACGTTACACAGCAGTTTATTTCTTTTCAGTTCCTTAGGACCCCCAACTAACCGACAAAGCCGGACACTGTTGTGATAACTCTTACAAATACGGATCTTCCAGGAATTCGAGCTAAATAGTATTGTCTTCTTTTATCTAGGTTGTACCGCTAGGCGTCGATTCTTTTATGTATTTGTAAACTACAACCGTTACATTTTCTGAAAAGGTAAATAGTATTTTGGAAAATAAATATACCTACTTAATGAAAGTTTGACAATAAAGAAGTTTTTATTATTTTGATCTTAATGATTTGCATCTACTTTGCATTCTTCTTGATATCGATTGAGTAGCGTTTGAATAACCCCAATAATAAGACAATTATTTTCAAGAAATTTTATGCGATAATATTTGCGTACTGTATTTTTTCATTACGAATAGTTCAATAAATTATTGCTAATTAATTTTCTGATACGATTTTTATAGCATAGGTCAGCAGATCAAACAAATCTGAAAGTAAATTTAAACACAAACTACGTTGTTTTCTAATGTTTGTTGTAATTTTTTAATTTATTTAATTTAAAAGTGAACAACCTCCGTTACATTTTCCATTGTTAAATTGTTAGATATATTTTTATAACATACGCGCGAATTAATACCTAAATTATAAAAGTGAAAGAGAAAACGCGATCCGTAAAAAAGCAGCGAACTGAATCGTTAACAGTAACAACGTTGAACTCTAAAAACTAATAAAAATCCAAATGAAGAGTAAATATGCAAACTGTTTCTCTAAAGAATAAAGAAGCAGGAAAGTGCTAAAATCCCTAAAGAACTTTTTCATGTAAACTTTTATAGTCGTCATAAATTTGATCAGCCTTATTAGCATACGTTTATGAACTTTGCAATCCGTAAACGAGTTGACGGTTCTCAAGGGTTGTTCTGGCCTCTTTGAAATTACTCTGCATTGTACAAATGCAAAATAATGTGCTAGCTAACATAAACAACTCGGAAAAAACTTTTGCCACTTTTTTTTAATGCTTGAAATATGTCAAATTCGTTTTGTCTATTATTTGACTTTAGTTCCAATTAGTAATTAAAACAGTAAAACAAACTTCATTAGTGGATCAAAAAGCTATCGAAAATAAATATTGCTTTATGCGCTGTATAAAAATATTTCTTTATATCTATACAAATATACATTTCACAATGGTCACTTCTCTAGACCTTCAACCACCCTAAGCTAGATATGGCTCGAAATACAAATAAAATATGAGAGACTGGTATAGACTATTGTTATCTCAACATCTTTATAGATCAATTGGTCCCTCCTGTCGTTCACTTAAAATATATCCGGATGAATTGTATTTATAAATAAACAGGACTTACTATTTTAATCAAAGCGTTTTCGTAGTAATATTTTTAAATTAATTAATGTAATAACAAAAAATACGTACTATGAACAAATTTCATTAAAATTTTGTATAAAAAGAAATATAAAACATCGACTGCTTTAGGCTTTTGAATTGAATTATATTTTATGTATGTTTTGTTATATTATTGATCTTTTGTGTATAACTGAATATAAACGTTTTATAACGTCAATAATTTTTTTTATATTTATCTTCACGTATTTTTGTTTCATTTTGTTTACATTTATTTATCACGATTTGATATTTTTAAAGTTCAAGTGAATATTGTGCACCCAAAGCAATGATAAAAGAATTTACAATAAATCGATAAATAATACATTGAACGAATATTATTTTTATTGTTATCTAATTGAGAGTGACATTATTATCTTTCAAATGCGCAGTACGATTCAATCACTTTTTAAATAAACCATTTTATAGATAGTTAAATATTAAGCAATCTTGTGTAACCACATACTTTGTGTCATAAAAATCATTTCATTTCGAACATTTAAAACATGATTTTATGTACGCGAACGACAAAATAAAATAATAAAATAAAACCTATCCTGAAATAACTTAGCAATAACGAAACGGTTAAAAACCGAAAACACAATCAATCATAAGCAATCAAAATTGTATTAATAATAATAATAATAATAATAATTTTGTTTAGTTTAGTTAAGTGATGCATTTTTCATAATACAATTTTTTATTTTTTAATTTCAATTCAATTTACTTACTAATACAGTGACCGGCAAAGAGTTTGCAACAAAGTCCGTCCTAAAAACAATGTTTTTTGTTCTTTACCGTCCATTAGTAAACTAATAAATAAAAATTACTAGATTGTGAAGTTTATTTGTTGCTTGGAAAAATGCCGGAAAATTGATATTTTTAAAAATAGTTATTTTATTTTGAAAATTTGCACATAGACGTATAATATAATCTTGAACAACTTTCCTCTTAGGCATTTTTAATATCTTCTCATCTAACCTCACTTTTACATATTTAAGGGATGTTTTTTAATTTGCCGCCATGACAGTGGTCACATGACATTTGTCAAAGTGCTTTTTTGTCATTCAATATGCTGAATTCATTTGCATAAAACACAATAAAACCAACAAATATACTTTACAATCCAGTAATTTTTATTTATGAGTCTACAAATGGACGGTAAAGAACAAAAACATTGTTTTTTTAGGACGGACTCTGTTGCAATGGCCTACAGAAAGCAAAAAGTTGAAATTACAAATTTAGATTTATTTTAAAATAGTCCTAAAATGATCAATTCTTTCATTCTAAACTCAATTTAAACAATTTTTTAGAAGCCCCCCTGGATAATAATAAGCTCATACAAAAACATACTAAAAAATTTCTGAGAAAAATGCCAGAAAACTGATATTTTGAAAAGTCGTTATTTTCTTTTGAAAATTTGCACATAGACGTATAATCTAATTCTGAACAACTTTTGTTTTCTTTATTTGGCATCTAACCTCACTTTTTACATATTTAAGGGGTATTTTTTAAATTTTCCGCCAAGACAGTGTTCACATGACATTTGTCAAAGTGCTTTTTTTTGTCATTCGATATGATATTTGCCAAAAGAAATTTTCGGATATATCAATTACAAAAATTTTTCCCATTTGATGCAAACTCTTTGCCGGTCACTGTATATCATCAGCAAATGGATTAATATTACTGTATTTTTAGATTTATGTATATTAACAACAATACAGGATCGTTGGGACACTCAGTTATTTTAAATATCAGAAGTCTGGTCACGTTCATATGAAGTTATCTGTTGCTTGTTGTGAGATGAACATCAATTATCACACATACTCACAGATACCCACTTTTCAGTTTTTATACTCTTTTATACTCTAAAAACACTGCAACTACATTTTCATTAAGTACTATTATTCTGGTAGATGGTTACATTGTTGATGAATTAAAGCAATGCAAATCTATTAATACTACATCAAACTTGGCAGAGAAAGAAGAAATAATTATGGAAGTTGCAGATCGTCAGCGTCCGGAAAATAATATGTTTACAACGTCAAGCCAAAATGGACAGCAAATGTAAACGATGCTTTAATTGCGGACACATTAAAAATTACAACTACATTAAATGAAATTACGTCCGTTAATACAAATGATATTAAAGTCGTGCGTTTGGGACGTAATCATTCAGCAGATAAACCACGACCAATAAAAGTGATAATGAACTCACACGCAGACAAACTCCTCGTTTTAAAAACAAATACAAACTAAAAAACCGTAATAGCAGTGTAGCAATTAATGCTGATCTAACAACGATGCAAAGAAAATATTTGTCTGAACTACGTAATGAATTAGCCAACCGAATAGCCGAAGGAGAAAAGGACTTAAGAATTCGTTACGTAAATGGAGTTGCTAAGATTCTTAGTTCAAAAACTAAATAATATTAATAACACAAATAGTAGCCTACATTGTTACTTTCAAAATGTACGAGGATTACGAACTAAAACAGATTTATTATATTCTTACGTGTCTGATAACGAATACGACATCATTAGTTTAGTGGAAAGTGCTCTAACAAAAATATATCTAATCAAGAACTATTTCCGTCATCTTACAATATATTTAGATGCGACAGAAAATATGAAGTTACTAAACAAACTTGGGAGGTGGAGTTCTTCTTGCTGTAAGAAATAATATCTTAACAAAATCAATATAGATCTTGATGTTTTTTACCTCTACTATTCCAAACATAGACATAACAGGATGTAAGTGCTATCATAATAACATACCACTGACTATTCTATTAGTGTACATTCCTTCTACCATCCAAATAAGTACTATTGAAAATTTTTTGATTTGTTAGAACTCTTAGTCACTTCTTTAAATAATGTACTGCTATTAGGCGACTTCAATATCACCAACTATGTTAATCATAATATGAATGACAGCAAATCAAAAATAATGTATGATTTCCAAAATTTATTCCAACTCAAACAATATAATTTAGTTACCAATATAAATAAACCATTGTTAGATTTGGTTCTCAGTAATATTGATTGTCAAGTATATCATGATAACATTCCTATCGTCTCAGAAGATCATCATCATCCTGCATTACATACTTCAATTCAATCCATACTAACAACTATACATCGTTTTCCTACTAACAAAAAATATTAAACGTTATAACCGAAAGTTCTATTTCTTGTGATCCAAAAATTTTTGGAGTTTTGTAAATACAAAACGCGGCTGCACCCGTATTCCAAATAAACTACAGAACGGTATACCACACTTTTAGCACACCATTCCCACTATAATTGAAGCCTTTAAAGAATATTTTAGCAGCGTGTTTTTACATGATAATGCTCAAGGTGTTACTAACAATTACTGCTACAATAACATTCCAACCGTTTCAATTCCTAGAGTGTGTGAGGTGATGTATTAAGAGCAATAAAAAATTAAAAAATAAACACACAGCAGGACCGGATCAAATACCAAGTTTTTTAATAAAAGATTGTGCTAGTATATTTACCAATACATTAACTGTAATTTTTAATGTTGCTTTAACCACATCGACCTTACCTAATGTATGGAAAATATCTAACAGTTTGTCCTATATTTAAGAGTGGAGATCCATCTGACATACGTAATTACACGCCAATTAGTATATTAAATAATTTTGCAAAAGTATTTGAAATTTTATTACACTCTCATATTTACCCTACTATACAATTTCACATTTCTCCACAACAACATGGCTTTATGAAAAGGCGCTCAACGGTTACGAATCTTATGTCAATCACTCAGTTTATATGTAATAATCTATATAGAGGTGGTCAAGTAGATGTCATATATACTGACATATCTAAAGTCTTTGACCAAATTTCTCATAAACTTCTATTAGCAAAATTATGGAAGTTTGGTTTTAATAGTTCCTTATTATCCTTCTTTGAATCGTATTTACAGAAATAATTACGTGTCTTCTTGTTTAATACCTACGTCGGGGAATACCTCAAGGATCCAATCTCGGACCATTATTATATTTAATTTTCGTTAATGATCTTACAGAAAACATACAATCAGAAAAGTTATTATTTGCTGACGACTTAAAAATATATTATTCTATAAGATTTTACAGTGATTGCCAATTTCTTCAACAGCAACTAGTCAATGTCAACTCTTGGTGTCAAGTGAATTATTTGGCACTCAATACCACTAAATGGAATGTTATGTCTTATACCCGTAAAGCAGAACCAATTTTGTATCCCTACTGTATCGATTCTAATGTTTTAACGCGGTGTAGAGTCTTAAAAGATCTTGGTGTATTTTTTAATGATAGATTGACATTCACAGATCATATTGAAAACCTATCACAATCTGCTTTAAAAACTTTAGGCTTCATTATACGAAATTCTAGACAGTTTAAAAGCGATAAAATTTTGTACATTACACTAGTGCGTTCCAAACTCGATTATTGTTCATTTATATGGTATCTCACACAAGGCAACCATATCGCCTCTATTGAAAAAAGTCCAAAAAAAATTTTGAAATATTTAACTTTTAAAATTGATGGAACTCATCCTGAAAGAGGATGCTCTCAAGAAACATTTTGTTAAGATTTGACTTTCAATGTTTACATCAACGCAGACGACATACATCTAGTATTATTTTTCTCTACCAACTACTTCATAATCTAATTGATTGTCCTTACCTTTTATCACTAATTAAATTCCATGTTAACCACATTTCATTTACCATTGGCATCTACAAATATATTATATAGATCGCCAATTCATATCATCTGCAGAAATTTTAATTTAAGTTTTTCTCATAATGATATTAACAACTGTACGTTAATGTCATTACTTAATAATAAGTAACGTTTATTTTGTTGTTATGTCTCTTGTCAACTCGCTTATATATTACTTCAATTTATTTTTTTTTTTTTTTTTAGTTTCTTAGTGTTCATATATTATATACAGTCTGTATTACCATACATGTAGTTTGTTCTATAATTGGGTTTTATACCTGTTGGGCAAATAAACAGATAAATAAATAAATAAATAAATCTAGCTTAGTACACAGAAGGAGCATAAACTAAGCTACTATTTGATATAAATATTTAGGCAGTTTGTGACGGGATTATTTCATCAATACTTGATTTATTGAGAAATTTTCTCTCTACAGTATAGGCCGTCGTGTTTCCACTAATGCGTCTGAGTATGCATTCTTATATTAGGCAGTTTGGGGTATTTCACCTGTTTAGAGGTGTTGGTTCCGATTTGGTATCCGTGTATTCTAAAAATTTACACCTCATTTTTCGCAAAAATTCTACGTTCTTTTTATTTAAATATCCGTTCTGAAAAGGTGGACATGAAAAGTGCTGTCTAGAGGTTGAACAATTGGACATGTGCTTTGTAATAGCGATTGAAGTAAAATCGTCCCTTTCTAATTAGGAAATAAGTCCTCGATTCCAGTGTAAGTACTATTCTTTGTTTTACTTTCCTTTGTTTTAATAAAATATTTGTTCTTAGGGGTTCTATTAATTATAGGCACCTTTTTTCTGTTCGTTTTGGCGTTTTGGTTTTTCGTTTGACGTACTCCGTCTTAATTGGTCAATGGATATTTAAGGATGGTTATACTGGCAATGATAATAATCCAAAAATTATAACCTATCGAAGGAACTGGGGGAAATTCAAGACTTAAACTATAATTAACTACCCTTGGAGCCATTGTCGAGTCAAGGTCACCACTCAAGATAAGCCGTTTATCTAATCCTTTGTGAGTAGCCAACAACTGTTATCATCAACGTCCATTTTGGTTTTTCTTTCTTCGTGGATACTTAAATACTAGATTTGGATACGAGAGCTGTTATTTCTACCGTTTAACTGTCAAAACTGAAAACCTCCTGGTTACACGAACTAAGTTATTTCTTTATGCATGTCATTAATTAATTTTGTCGCGTTATATGTATTTGTATCGTGGTTGAGAGTTTAACAACGTACCTTTTGGGCGCTTATCCTTATCCTTATGTAAACTCAAAGGATCCTTTAAGTACAATTAATTCTGTGCGCTTTGAACTTATTTAAATAATCGGCCATGGTCCGGTACTCGTCGTAATTGTTATTAAGTACCGTTTGAACAATACTTTGTCGTGTGAATCATTTGTAGGATTCATCGGTGTACGCGACTGTCAAATACGCTAACCTATTTCGGGGCGTTTGTGCCTCGAAATTATATTCGTGTTTTAACCCGCTCTCGTGAATTATTAGTATTTGATAACGATATATACTATTGATTCTAATTGATATTGTCTATTGGTATGTTTATGTGTTTCTCGATGTGTTAAATTGAACTCTAGTCGCTAAACCAATATATGTATTTCTATGCACATACGGTCTATTTCTGTATCTATGAGTACCTAGAGGCTCCAGATATTTCTTTTACATAATCCTAGGTGGCGCCTTATAAATTTTCGAAGCAGTGTAGAGGCCTTCTTTGCGAACAATTTTCAATCCACCCACGACTACTTCCGACTAAGAAGAGCTGCCGAGGGGTCATCGAATACTGCTATATATTTATTTTAATTGTTAACCAATAAACCGTAACAAGTTATTTTAAAACAATTTAGAAAAAGCAAATTTTATTCCATGAAGTGAATGATTGAAATCAGACATAATATAAAAACAAGATTTGAAATCAATTGCTAGCTTACATATTTCAAAAACTTCGTATGCGCTTATAAAGAAAATTGTTCTATCAAAATTTATCGATTTTATAAATCTCATATTTAAACAAATTAACAAAGTAGATAGATAGATAAGCACGCATTTAAAAGTTCAGAAACCGTTGTTAGTTGTACAGATTTAAATAACCCAGATATTTCAAGTATTTCTCATTGATAAAAAATTATAAAATACATGATATACGTGGTACTATGCCTAAAATAATTAAATTTGTGGTTGATGAATTATATTTACTATCAACGGTCATGGACTTTAAGATTTTATTAATCTAAATTTCAAGTGTACTTTAGAATCAATTTTTTTATAAGTAATTAATATTCCGATTGAAACCCAAAAGCTTTAGCTTAAGGGCTTCCAGGGCCAGTTCTTCAAGTTTGGATAAATTTAATCATTAATTCAAGGTATTTGTTGGTTACGGTTGTATTTAACCAATGACTAAATTTAACCACGTTTTGTGACCCTTAATCTTTGAATACCAATGCCAACATTAAATCGAGACAAATTATAAAGCAAATCCAAGCAAATTCTATTGAAACTACTAAAAAGAATCTTTTAGGGTTCTCGATCTTTTCAATTAAATTAAATTTTAAATGCTAATCAAGATATACACACGGTATCTCAGTATGTATTACATTAATTGTAACCACTAATCCAACTCATCAAGATGAACGAGTTTTATATGTGCCATTTTTTCGAAATCTTAAATCGAACATGTGTTGCCCGGAAAATCAAAGGCATGGTATAACAAAGAATACGAAATTTTCATAGATTGGAGACACCGAATGCATACCGAGAATATATCAGAAAATGTGCTACTCGCTTACTTTTTTATTGATATTGAAATCATTAAGTTTTTGGTCGAAGTAATCCATGTTGAGGGCGACCTTGAACTTGAGGTAGAATGTAGACGTTAGCAAATACACGAAGCTAATTGTTTTTCTTAAACATCAAGAAGACGGTTGCAAAGGCCAAAATTTAAAAATTCTAACCAGGACTCAAGTCGCTCAATTCCTTCTGAAAGCACCGTATAAGGAATATTTATTACTAAAGGTAAGGTTTCTCTTACATTACAACAATTTATTTATCTATTCATTCAGGTAGTTTTAATTGTTGGAATATTTGGGAGCCTGCCGCTGTGACGAGTTGTGCAAAATGGTTTTAGACGTTATTCAGCAAGAAGGACCTGTCCTCATTGTGCAAATTCCAGACTCAAAGACAAAGATCTCAGGAATCTCCTATAGTTGCTGGGAAAATAAGAGCAACCGAACCGGTAAAAATAAATAAAAAAGTACCTTGCACTGGGAAGTCCAAGTACACTCCAACGTCGGCGATTTGTGGATTATAGGACAGGGAAGGGAACAATTCAACCAGTCGGCATCCACTCATTTTCAAAATTCCAAAATTAATAAGAACATACCTTAAACTGGACGATGTCACTGCTTTCAGTGGCCATTGTTTTTGCCGATTATCAACCTCTCTGTTAGCATAGTCGAGGAGACGATATTATTACACTGAAATGTCATGAGGGATGGAAGACTAGATCAGTCGATTTACAATAAGGTTGATATTGCCAATAGAATATCAGGAAGGCGATAAAAACGCATCAATTCTGAGGAACTAATTAGTGCTTCTCTTACTAACACTACTAATAATAACAACATAATATCTAATGTTAGCAATGTTTTGTCTAATTCCGTATCTTATTTTACCGATTTAATGTTGCTAAATGAAGCAAATTCTCAATTTAAATCACATAAATTGTTTGCAGATCACTTTAATCCGTTAATAAGTACTAACATAATAATATGGAAACAAGTTTGAGTTTTGGCAATATCTGTTCAGATGGTCTTCACTTAAGTTTTTGAAACAGTGTGCTACCTACTTTTTCCTCTTTTCTTCTCTTTAAATAATATTTAATAAGTCTTTGTTTTATGGTATTACATTTACTTCTTCACAAATCTGGTTCAAGGAGTAATTGAAAAAATTACCGTCCCATCACCATCTAATTTTCCATTGCTAAAACTTTCGAATCTTTAGTGCAGATGTTATAAATCTTCAATTTAAGCAGGCAATTACTTTCAATCAACTTGGTTTAATTTAGGAACACCTTAAGCTATTTGTTTTCAAGATTATATTTTTAAATTACTTTTTTGAATTGCGTCACGTGAATACATTATATTTACATTTTGATAAAGTTAGTCATAATAATCTTATAGCTAAGCTTAAACGTTATAATATTTGTAGTGCATTGCTATATTGGTGTAGGAATTATTTATCGAACCGTATCCAAACTGTGAAAGTCCAAATCTGTAATTGTCACATCAGGAGTACCTCAAGGATCTTCATTAGGATCCCTCTTTTTGTTCTCTTTATAATGACCTCTATTTAAACATAAATTGTTTAAATAATAAACATTGCCAGACATCTACTTTTTGCAGATGATATTAAGCTTTTTTATCAAGACAACTTCAGTTGCATGTTGTCTAATTTTTCAACTAAAAATCATATAGGTACGACATAACATTTAAAAGTCTAATTACTATAGATTTATGCTTTTATACTAAATGATTAATTTATTTAAGGAAAATGCCTCTCTCGCATAAATACAACCAAATATCTTAGTACACAATTTCATTCTAAATTAAATTTTAGTATACACATAGATACATTAATGAAAAGATTTAATCAAGCTCACTGAAGAGTTTAAAATCCACTCAGTTTTCAAACGTTTATTTACTACTCTAGTTTGTCCCTTAGAATACTGCTCCCCAACTTGTCCCTTTATTACATTTATGACATTAATAGAATTGTAAAATAAATAAAAAAATTGAAATATGTCAATATTATAATTAATAGCCTGTTTCATTTAATTTAAAAATATTTACACTATAAACATGTGCAAATACTGCGTTATAATAAAGCATAAAGATTTATGTCCGGACGACCGGCCGGCCGTCCGTCTATCCATTCGTATGTAAACACTAGATCAAGAAAACTACACGTTCGAGTTTTATGATAATTTGCTCACGGATCTTATTTATAATTTCACATATCTGATTAGATTTGGGCATACTTATGTAGTCAAAGGGTCGTTAACTCACACATATTTTTTAATTATTTATAATGTAATTATACAACTATTGTTTAAATTATTTTTTGACCCCAGTAAATAATTACTTTCAAGATATAACAATCACGTGACACTAATTGTTGTAACAATATCTCCACCAATATCAATTATACAAGAAAGTTGAGGGAGAAAAGGTGTTGGAAATTCTACTGTCTACAGCTGGTTGAGGTGTAGCTAATGTAAAACAAAAATTCCGCTACATGAGTCCAACCCACTTGTGGTGGATTCCTTTTCTTCACACCCCCCCACCTCATTCTCACCTGCAATTTATTGCTGATTTCAAGTATATACTTAATTTTGGCCTTAGACCTACAAGAGCTGAGTCTATAAAGGACCTAACAAACAAACACAAATTTGGATTTAGTATTATGAAGGTTTCATTCAGTTAGTGTACGAAACCCAATAATAAAGTGTATCGTTTAAATGATAAATTAGAAGCACAAATGAGTGTTTACTTATAAAACAAACAATAGTATCATGTGTGAAAGTATTGATAGAAGAGTTAACTAACAGCTTACAGAATGAGTTAATAGCTAAATCCAACAAAAAGGATTTGAGTAGGAAAATGGCTGATAAGGAGACACACCTCAGGGCGATTCTAACATGCTTTTAAAAGAACTTGCCGTTAAAGATGTTGAAGAATACATAAATTGTATGAGGAAATTGCCCTTGCCTTCGTTTGACACACTACTGGCAATTGAAATCAAACGCTGGAATCACAGCTCAAAAGTTTGTCTACACAGGTTTATTAACATAATATATATTTTTTTTTATTTTAACGCTAATGAAACTATTAATAGACTAAATATTTAAGCAAAACAGGTAACTGTACATTTTCTTCTACGGCACGTAATTTGGTCCTCACATGTCTCATCACTGCTTGGACGGTTGCTAGTTTGATTTCGCGGATTTTTGGAATATTCAGCGCCCAAGTTATCTTCATTATGAACTTCCTAACTACCGTCGTAAACTTGTCTGCTTAGTGAAGACCAGAATTCTTCAATGGGTCTCGCTCTGGGCACATTGGGAGTGGTTGTCGGTTTTGGGACTAAATCCATATCGTTAGTGAGCAAAAAAATATATTGTTTTCTAGTATAGTGGTATGGTACCTGAAGATAATTTCATCATTGGCATGATGTGTATTTATAAACTTGCAATTTGGTCAGACATTTTACAGTGTAAATATCTGCGTTTCCAAAACTCTTTGGGACATGCGTTAATAATAATTATCTAATACACTAAAAATGGATCTTTATATTCGTTTTTAATAATCCATAAGTTTTATTGATACAAGAAACATTTGTAAATTGTTGCAAGATTAATTTTGTGTTTTCTGTTGCAGATAGATCAACAATGACTTTTATATGGGTTTGGCCATATTGTTAATCTTTTATATAAATTAACAACATGGAATTAGCGAACATTGGAATAAACGAAACGTACTCACATAAAACCGATTCCCTTTTTGGAAACTTATTGAAACGTTTACTTTAAGAAAATCAGTGGGAGAATCTTTACAAAGTTGTATACAAAATTCATTCCCCATATTTGGTGCATATGTAATTCTCCATAAACCGTTATTTTTTTTTGTAAAAGAAGTCGAATTAATCAAACACGTTTTAGTAAAAGACTTCGATCATTGGGTGATAGGTCCTACCTTTCCGGATGAACAATGCGATCCAATTACGTCGCATATGTTATTTTTTCAAAAATCTCTGAATGGAAATACACAGAAATAAGATTACACCAATACTTACATCGGGAAAGATGTAAAATATGTTTCCTCTAGTTAAAGAAATGGGTACAGAAATGGCATCACACTAACCAAAAAGTTACTAATGAAATAATTGAAAAGACATATACAACAAAGTATGCTACCAATGTTATTACAATTTGCGCCTTTAGTTAAATGCTAATTCGTTCCAAAACCAAGACGCTCCATTTTATAAATATACTAAAATGATGTTTTACACGAATTTAATAAACAGATTTAATCAAGGGCGTTACTTTTGGGGCACACTTTTGTGTAAAAGCTCTTACACGTTCCTTTTTGATCACAAAAATATTATCCTTTATGAGATTGTATTTTGGAAAATATAGAAGAAATAGAACGCTCTTTGGAAGTCGGAAATGACCTAATCATTAAAAAATTTAAACAACAAACTTACGCAACCGATCATTTTAAGTTTGCTAAGAACAAACATATTTACTCGACAAATTTCAACACCTACATTTTCAGAAGGCGACAAAGTGTTGGCACAAGCAGCTCAATTTTTTTCAGCAGGATTTGAAACTGTTAGTTCAACTCATATCTTTGCTCTGTATGAAACAAATTTTAGGCCAGAAATTCAAAACCGATTAAGATCGAGAGATTGGGGAAATAAAATTGCAGAGTATAAAGAAATAAGTCACGCATGTGTAGAAAGTATGACTTACTTAAGTATCGTTGTTGACGGTATGCTTTAACTACTACTTAGGTACAATTTCTATCAATGGAGTCCCAGAACATTAAGAAAATATCCGGTTTTACCATTCTTAGAACGAAAAGTGTGAAAGATTACAAAGTTCCAAACGCGGATCTTATCATATCTAGCGGTACATCTATTTTTATATCGTTTATAGGTTTACACCACGATCCTAAATATATCCTAATCCAGAAGACTTTTATCGGAAAGACTTTCTGAAAATCGACAAAATATAGTTCGTTATTCATATTTACCTTTTGGAGATGGCCAAAGAAATTGTTTGGGTAAGTTTTCGTAACCGATTGATAAGCTTAATCAAATAAAGGAAAATTTTGATTGCAGGAGCCAGATTTGGGTTGATGTCAACAAAGGTTGGTTTGCTAAATGTTATATTAAATTTTGAGATTTCACCGTGTCCTGCTACACCATAAGCTATAACATTTTCTTCAAGAACAATTTTTTTGTCGTCGGCAGTAGGTATTCCTCTTAATTTTAAAAGGATTTGTATCGATCCATAAATAAAAATAATTCATATTAGAATTTTACACTAATCTAAGTTTAAATCCCAAAAATTAATAATACAATTATTCGATGGGTCATATTGAATACTTAAAGGTAGGTATTAGCTTAAACCTTTTACTTGAAGGAACCCAACGATGCGCGGAATTCGCCTGGTCAATACTTCGGACCGAACTGAACTAAAATACGTCAAATTAACTCAAATGTGGCTCCCTAACTAATTTGAATCAAAAAACGAAATAAGGTCCCCGGCGCATGACAAATTTTGTTTTGCTGAAACTACAAATGTTCGAATATCACAAATTGCGTTCTATAAAAAATTCAAAGATAAGTTGCAATCTTATCATTGGGCAATTGATATTTAAAATTGTGGAATATGTGAACATATGAATGTAAGTAGTCAGTCGATTTTCAAGTTTCTTAGTGTATGTTTATGTAAAAAAAAACAGTAAGTCAAGGAACATGTAGGTTTTGATTTATTACGATAATAAATTGAAGGTCAAAATTAATAACCTTAATATTACATAATATTTAATTTAATTAATTTAATTTGTTTTTTTTTTTATTTTTTTATTTTAACGTTAAGTATAAATTTTGCAAATACTACCCATACAAATCTCGAAGAACTGCTACGATAACAGTTAATTGTTATGGATATTTTTACCATAATAAACTAGTACATACACTCATGAAATTTAAAACTTGGACACCACAATTTCTGTAAACAAAAGTTTGCACATTGTGAAGCGGGCTTAAGGGTATCATTTACAATTCTAACAGCAGGTAGTCTCAGCAGGGTTATCTTATAGAAGGACTGTAGAATGAATCATTACACTAAGCACGTTTTAGAAAATAGGTAATTTACGTTGCTTACTTAATTTTTTCTTTAAAGAATATATTTGAAGGTATCGCTAATTAAACACCATAGCTCGATTAATTATCGAATCAAAATTTGTTTAGGAAATGTTTACAAAATAAAATTAGAAATAATTTTGATTTAAAAACGTCTACAAGCAATAACTTTTAAATTAAATCAAAACTAAACATGGTTATTTGGGTTGACTGATTATTACTTATTTTAAATAAATCTAACCTACTAATTATTGTAAGTTATTAAAAAAAAACTATTAAACTCTATAATATTTAGTCCTTACTAAATGTATATTTTATGACGTTTCATTTTTTTCAGTTAATATAAAGTGAAAATAAAAACTAAGGCAATATTTATTGTCAACGTATATATTTAGTTTTTGACAAGAATTTATTACATAATTATAATTAAGATACCAAGTTATAGTTTAAAATTAAATGGCGCGCGAATTTTGCAGGTTTGGACGAATCTAAACAAAACGGCGAACAAACTTATGCGGGAGAATTAAATTATTTATTTTGTCCTCCCTTTTGTGGGTTTGTTGTGTTTTGAGGTAATATTATGGAGTTGACAGAAGTAAAATGTTTTAAATTAATCAGTGTTTAAGAATGCAAGAAAAAATGATGTCCCTATTAGCATCATTTAAGTGGAAATTTCCAAAATAAAAAAAGTAAATTATAATTTTTACTCTTCTTTGTGCGTAAA
>JALBCR010003248.1:0-132192 GCA_030710515.1 Abscondita cerata
GGTGTGTGTGTGTGTGTGTGTGTGTGTGTGTGTGTGTGTGTGTGTGTGTGTGTGTGTGTGTGTGTGTGTGTGTGTGTGTGTGTGTGTGTGTGTGTGTGTGTGTGTGTGTGTGTGTGTGTGTGTGTGTGTGTGTGTGTGGTGTGTGTGTGGTGTGTGTGGGTGTGTGTGTGTGTGTGTGTGTGGGTGTGTGTAAAAAAAAAAAAAAAAAGTGTGTGTGTGTGTGTGTGGGTGTGTGTGGGTGTGTGTGTGTGTGTGTGTGTGTGTGTGTGTGTGTGTGTGTGTGTGTGCGGTGTGTGTGTGTGTGTGTGTGTGTGTGTGTGTGTGTGTGTGTAAAAAAAAAAAATATTCGAGAATCCCACGAAGAAGAAGAACCCGGTAATTACATTGAACCATTTACTGGCTTGTATAAGAAAGCAGAAACAATACGGGAAAAATTTTCAGTTCCAAATTGAAGTACCCCATCAAGTGAATTTTTATACAAACATCTTACTTGTTGAAAGAACTAGCTGCTTTTGCCTGTTTCAACGTGAGGTGGAAAGGTCATTCATTCTAAAAGAATAATAAATTATCTTTTTGAAACTCTATGGAGAACGAACGACTCAACGGCCTTGCTCTAATGTCTATTCATTACCCAATACTGTTCACGGCAGAGGAAGTCTTTGGATGAAATGGCAAAGAATCCCAAAAGAAAATCTTCTTATGAAGAAATCTCAGAAGGTGCTAAATTCAATTCCTTTGTATGTTAAATTAAACTAATCTGTTTGTGCTTAATTTATTATTTAGGTGGCATTAAAAAGCATATGCTTGTATTACTATTATGGCATATTTGTTTATTGTTTCCCGTAGATTTCGTGCCACTAAAAATCATATTCAAAAATTCAGCTGGACCAAATTGTTTTTGTTTATTTATACTAAATTAGGTTATGAAAGGCCTCATTGATAGTATAAGTTTTGATTTTGAAAATAAAAATTAAAAACGTAATTATTATTATTGGATACTTTAAATATTATTACCTCTATCATTAAGCACTGATATTTGTAAAAATAAAATTAAGGAATGTAGATATAATGATATAAAATTATCACTATTTATTTATTTAATCGTATGGTACATTTTAAATATTGTATTGTGATGTGGGTGTTATGTATGGTGCCCTGTGAAGATCAGTATAAACCTGTACAGTGTGGTGACGAAACCGTGCAATTGTGGATTGGTTCGTCTTGGCAAAGCATTTACTTCAAGGTTTAGGAAAACCACTAAAACCTAAACATGCCAACCCTTACCCACCCTAGTATTCAGCATGTAATAATATTAATTAAGTGTGTAATGTGATTGTGTTTTGTGAAATTGTGTTGTACATTTTTTCCTAATTATCCGGGAGGGTCTTGATGACCAGGTCCGGAAACCAAAGTGGTGATTCTCAGGAACAACATGTTTTTCTTGTTGACCATGAGAGTACTTTTAGGTACTGATCACCTTCCATATTTTATATTTACACCAAAAAACCCCTAAAAACACACACGAAAAAAAAAGTTTAAAGAAAATTGACGTACGTTTTGAACGTTTAATTCCGAAACCAAAGTGGTGATTCTCAGGAACAACATGTTTTTCTTGTTAGACCATGGAGTACTGTAAGGTACTGATCACCTTCCATATTTTATATTTGCACCAAAACCCCTAAAAAACACAAACACGAAAAACTCCAAAAAATGATCACATTTATAGTGCAAAAATTAATATAAGCATATTACAAACATTTTACCGATGCCAGACAAATTAAAAATGGCCACCAAAGTTTATATTAATTGGTCTGTTATTTATGTATTTCTCTTACCCTATGTTTTAGGGAATATTCTTCAGAGTTGCATGAAAAATGGGCAACTGAAGAGTTAATTTGCTCTATGTAAAAACTTTGTAAAAAAATAATGTATTTAAAATGTTATTCTTGAAATCTAATTGCACAAATCAATTTTATTTTTTCAAATTTGAATAAAATTTTACTTTTGATATGTGTGTTGGCATCTGTTTGAATTATTGATTTTAATCACTATTTTAAATAATCAGTGCATCACCAAACATGACAGTTGCGAATTGTCGAAGCCTAAAAAAACATAGATTATGTAAAGAATTGAACAAATGCAAAGTTAATGGGACACGTTTATGAATTGTTTTATTCAAATCCTTCGTACCTGCATATCGCTCTCAGGACATATTTACAACTACTCATTTTATCAACAATTACACTTTAATTGACTATCAAAATGTAGTAATTGAAAGGTAACTTCTAGAACAATATTAAATATTAAGCGCTTTTTTAAAAGTTATAAATACTGAATATACTTTCTTTAATACTTTGGTATTAAAAATTTTCCACCAACTTTATACATTTTCTTTTAAAGTTTTTTTATGTATTAGAATAGATTACATCTTAGCTCGTACTAAATCATTAAAAATGATCGGTGAACATTATTGTAGTTAACGTTTAAAGTTTTGTTTAATATAGTGTCGAAAAATTTATGTACTTTGGGAAAAGCACAAACATTTAAGTTCTCGAGCAATTAGTCGTGTGTGCGAGTTTTGTGAAAAAAAGCTCGGAGCTTTTTGCTTATATATGAATGTTCCGGTTTTGTATGAATGCACCATCCGTCGTTTTGTATACACCATTCCTAATTTTAAAGTTAAATATACTTTTTAAAAAATTACAAGAGTAAATCTCAAATTGTAAGTAATTTACGTCGGATTTTTATGGGCGTTAGTATAAAGTTTTTCATTATGTTTATATCCGTACGTAGAAGAAAAAAGTATACAATACCGCAACAGTTACATATGAGAAACATTAATTCCTACGGTCTGATTTCGCAGTAGCCATTCCCAGTTCCGGTCCCGAGCGACTCTGGGCGACAAGGGACGGATCCCGCCCGCAGCTGCAGCCATTTGTTTTAATTACGAAACAGAAACAAGAATCTGCGGTATTCCTCTCCACAGCGCCCTAAAGCTATTTATCATTTTGGCGATGCTTTTTACGACTTCGATATATGACATATTGTAACCCAGAAACTGTCCCCTATAAATAACTTAAAAGACAATTTAACGAGACAACGACCGTATCAAAGAAAAAATAATAAATCTTTCACTTACACAACAATCTGAAAGTGCTCCCACTACTGAAATATTTTTCTGAAAATAAATTTTTCTTTCCGTAATTCACTACCTTAATTCTCTATAACACAGTCAGTATAAGTTTATGACAACATGCCACCAATATTTAAGCGAAACAACTTTTATTTTTGTGAAGTTACAGTATCTAACGAAATGTTAGTAAAAAGGCTATTGAGGTGGTAAAGCACGCGCAAAACTTATGAGGATTTTTCTAAATATATAATATGAAAGAATGTGTAATTGTTAAAATAGACTAACCTGTGAGGCAAGAAAAATTCGAGACCTGACATTGTTCAAAAGCTAACAATTAGTATGTAAAATTGATTAATTAAAAATGTCATAGTATACCAAAAAATACTCAACATGACACTGCTCATGAAGATTAGAAAGCTTCCTTTAAGAAAAAAACAAGACAAGGGGATTTTCTAACAATATTTTTGAACGCGATGAGTACATGAGCTTTAAATTTACTGCCATCAAGTATCTTATTTTGTGCCTACCTGACATTACCTGTAATTTTGCTTCCACTTTTCTTTAATTTAAAATGATACTTACTATTTCACGTTCTTACGATTTCTTTCTTTCTATAAAATAAGATTGAAGTGCACAAAGAATGGTACCAGCCATTACTATTGTTTTTGTATGTTTGATGAATTTCAAAACAGGAATTCGAAATTAAACTGTTTAAGGAATAAATCATTCTTTAGTCAACTGTAACATATTGTTATTGTTTTAACAATATTTGATTTGGTGAATTAAAAAATTAGGTCAGATAAACCCCGGACTCCAGTTAAATTCTAACGAATAATTTTTAATATGTACCGGGTGGCCAACTAAGAATGGACGCCGGCTATATCTCGAATTATAAATCTGACAATATTGAAAAAAATTTTAATAGGTTTGTAAGATGGCCGCTAGGGGCGAAACTGTTATGGCCGATCATAAAATTGGCTCTTTCTCCAAAAAATATTAAATATAAATATATTTTAAATGTTGCCGTAGTAAAGACTGCAAAATTTTTGATTTTTTTTGTTTAGGGTATTTTACTCTGTCTTAGAAAAATGTAGTGGTGGGGGAAAGTCAAACATGTTTTTATTTAAATGCAAATAACTCCGATATAAGTTAACGGAATTGAACAAACTAGGTATCGTTTAAAAGAGCCTCTTCTTACTTAATAATATGCAGTAAACGATAGTCCGAATAGAATTTTGACTGATAGCTAGAGGGCACTGTTTAACATTACAACAATTATTGGGCATTATCATGAGATTTTTAAATAGCACCCTATGTATCTTTTACACAGTTAAGTAGAGGACAAAATTCCTAAACAGTGGGCTCAAACCAACTTCCTATCTTTTTTCAAACCAAAGATATCAATAAAACAAATGTTAGACCGCTGACTGTTTACATATTTTACGCAAACAAATTTAAATTAGTTGAAACAATGTAATTAATGCCGCTCTAAATGTTCAACCATTGTTTTCGATGCACTTAAGCATCCACCAAACTGCACTCTAGCTCAGCTACTGAAATAGTTTGCATACAGTCCCTTATTCGTCCAATCATGTTATCACGTGTAGTGGGTCCGGTCTGTCTAGGGCACTTCCTCTAACAGAATCGGCAATTGCTCTGTTAAAAACTGTAGGTAATTGTGGCCATTTAGTTGGTTATTAAAAAGAATGGACCAATAATTTGCCCCTTTCTAGAATCCCTGCCCAACAATTTACAGACCAACGACCTTGGAGCTGAACTTCTGCATCTAGTGCGGATTCGTTCTTGACCAATAGTATATTGTGGACATTTACACTGCCATTACTATGAAAGGTGGCCTCATCTGTCCACAATATACGTGATAGAATTTGGGGATCGTCTGCCATCATACCCAAGAGCCAGTGGCAATGGTCTAGTCTTCGATCAAAATCTGCGGCAGTCAATGCCTGATGGTGACTAAGTGATATGGATGTAACCTGAAAGATGTAAGATGATCACTACTGATTCAACAGTAGGATAAGTATTAAGTAAACCTTGTAAGTTTACAGAAGATTTCAACATTGAAGATTTGCTTACCTGTGCTCTTGAGAACGTTTTGAACGGTAGATCGAGTTACTCCCAGATCCTGTGCAATACTTCTAGTACTTAGGTGTGGATTAAACTGCACATAAGCTAAAACATTAATAATGTTCTCTTCGGTACGTCTCCTTTGTTGGTATAAAGCATTTTGTAACACTCTAACAGCACAGCACTAAGACTGATCTAATACTAATACTAACAACACTAACGCAACCCCAAAACGACAAGAAAAACTATTAACAAACTAACAGTAACGTATTAATTAAGTAACGGCATTAATTAAATGGTTTAAATTAATTTAAATTTATTTTCTACGTAAAATATGTAATAGACTAGACAAAGCCAGCATGCTACGCACAGTGTTAAGTCACAAATATAAATTAGCTTCTCTAAAGAGCAGACAGTCATGAACAATAATTAGGCACTTACACAACATTCATTAGTTGAGTAATTAATATGAATGCAGAGTATGTAATCTATGTGAATTTGTAAAATGAATCGAGAGTATTCGGGTGTGCCTCGCAACGAATCGAGAGTAGGTGAGGACGCACAAAACGACAATACATATTAATATAGAAGATATAGACGTAGTACAATATAAATTATTTATTAAAAAAATATTTAGAACCGGATTTATTGGCCTGACCGCTTTAACGTAATACAACAAAAGTTTATTTAGGTGAGATTAACTGTTGGTTCGCATAACGCTCGCAGTTACGCGAGTGTGAGTCAATAAGTTGTGCATACAAAGATTTTCAGGTGAATTGAATCCTCTACCAGTTAAACCATTCGAAATTTGCAAAAATACATATATTTTAATTTTTTATTCGTGTTTTTACGTAATATGGTCCGAGTTATAAAAATTAAAGTATTCGTATAACAAATGTAAAATTACTTGAAAATTTTAAAAAATTATAAATTTTATTATTAAGCAGCATGTGATAGGGTCATAAAGGGAAGGTTTTTTTAAATAAATTTTTTTTTTATCTGTTATAATTTAGAAATTATGGCTGTTTTAGTTTTCGAATGAAATTTTTGTCGGAAACGTTTTTCGTTTATAACTTTGAAAACATGCGAGGTCATACAAAACCGAAACGGCAAAAATTTTATTTCTTTATTTGCGTATGATGTTTTTTGAATTTTGAAAATCGGTCCGTAAATAAGCGAGTTGTTGTCAACTTACGACTCCAATTCTGTTTGAAGTTTTTTGACAATTTTTAATATTTTTTAACCTCAAAGATGCACTTGTACAAAAAAATCTAAAACCAAAAAAAAATAAAGACACATCCTTTGTAAACTCGAAACTTTTGTCCAAACAAAAATATCTCTTCCGTTCTAATGTGAGACGAATTTGAAAAAGGTCGATTTTCGCATGACTCCATGTGAATTCGTAAAATGAATCGAGAGTATTTGGTAAAACGAAGGTGAGGATTACCAAAACGACATAACATATTAATATAGATGTTGCATAGTCAGCAGTCAAAACATTTGGTTTTATTGATATCTTCGGTTTGAAAAAAGATAGGAAGTTGCGGTTTGCGCCGACTGTTTAGGAATTTTGTCCTCTATTTAACTACTGTGTAAAGAGATACATAAGGTGCTATTTAAAAATTTCATGATAATGCACAATAATTGTTGTAAATGTTAAACAGCGCCCTCTAGCTATCACGTCAAAATTTATTCGGATTATCTTTATACTGCATACTATTAACTAAGAAGTTAGTTTTTTTAAACGATACTTAGTTTGATTGTCTGTTAACTTATACCGAGTTATTTGCATTTAAATAAAAACATGTTTGACGTTCCCCACCACTACATTTTCTAAGACAGAGTAAAATAACCAAAACAAAAAATCAGAAATTTTGCAGTCTTTACTACGGCAATATTTAAAATATATTTATATTTGCATATTTTTTGGAGAAAGAGCCAATTTTATGATCGGCCATAACAGGTTCGGCCCCCAGCGGCCATCTTACAAACTTGAAAATAATTTCCCGCGATTTTTCGTAGCCGATTTACCTATTAAAATTTTACTTTCAATATTGTCAGATTTATAATTCCCGAGATATAGCCGGCGTCCATTCTTAGTTGGCCAACCGGTACATGCATCGTTGCGAATTGAAATTATTTTTTGTTCTTAATAACTAAGATAATCTAAGAGATAGGTACGCCAAACCTGATACTAGAAGAAGTAAAAATTTTACGCCAACACAAAAACAAAATAAAAAATTGGGGCATTGTATTTAAAATAACAAAGTTGGTATCCAATTTGGGTATAACCGGAAGTGGAATCGTTTTTTGATAGCAACGTTTCAATTAGTCATGTTTTTGACAGCGTGAAGCGCTTTAAATTAAGATAAGTATAATTAAACACGTTAGAACGTACCACTAGAATATATGAAATAGTGATAAAATTGGTTACTTGTTGTGGAAGAAAAATCTAAAAAGCACTAACTTGCTCTAGATGTTGAAATGGTGTGGGATAAAGCTTGAGGATCTCAGATTCTTTAAAATAACCATCTGAACAAGTACCCTCGTTAGCCTGTCGTAACGTCACTTCACGACAGTAATGAAATGAGCATCCAAACCGAGTTCACAATACTAAAGTAAAAAAAACTAACAGAAACAAAAGAAAACTATGCCAGCGTCAGCACGAGGTACATGGAAAGATCAAATTTATACCATTATTTATAAGTAGATTAGTATTTCTTCAAAAGAAGATTTCACAAAAATGGTATTAAAATAAAGTGGTGAAACTTAAAACCATTAGAAATTCACTTAATGCAATGCAATAAATTTGTCTTTTATAAAGACTTGTTATATCTAAAACCTAAGACCATATAATATGGTTTGCTAAAACCAAGGTTTTTCAAAGAATTTATATTTTATTTAAATTGAGTACGTTTTGATTTTGAATGAAAATTGCGCAATGTTGTTTTTTTTGCTATTGGCCACAAATCCCATAATTCCGCAACATTGAAATGTTGATTTGTGTATTAAGAGCTTCAAAGTGATGGCATATCGATTAAAAGATTAGCTCTAAATCGGCAATGTACACTTTCGCTCCCAACACACACCCGAATTTTTCCACAATCACATAAGACTACTGTTGAGAGCAGGGAGATTCTACCCGAATCTCTTTCCCTATCTAAAATAATGATTACCAAAGACTGACTGACTCCAAAAAGCCGACCAACTTAATCACGCCTATTTTATGAGAACAAACAAATATGGAAACAAGTTTTCTAATATCTTGGTCTTGTCACCTAGTAACAAACTACTCCTCTAATTCCAACATTCCCCACTTTTGATTATCTCAATCAAAAACTAAATAAATATCGGAAACCAAACAACTTTTCTAATCTTGCCGACCGACCGAGTTCTAACAGGTTCCCCTCTCTTCACTGACATTAACAATGTTCTCAATAGTGGATCCAATTTTTCTTCAACTTGTTTTCTTCTCCTGGATGAGACCTTTAAAAGAAGAGATACGTTGAATAGGCCTCAAAATTTTCCCTGTTGCCGTTTTCTACATTGGTCCACTCGAACTATTCCATCCTTGCCAGGGCAAATTTTCAAAAGTTTGCCCAATCCATCCGTTTTAGGTTGTCACTTCTTAATTAGGGACAACATCTTCTACTCCCAAATTCCTTTGATCATTCCTTCTTGGGCAACGATCCACAAGTTGGCTCAAATATTTACTACGAAATCTCTCTTTCGTAAGTCTTCCTTTACTTTCTGACGATACAAGAACCTCCGTCCAATTATTTTAGAATCACCATTATCCAAATCTGCTACTCCGACTTCACAGACGTCTTGAATAAACATGGAGAGAGTGAAAGGTTGTAAGTCCGTCTCATCTTCTGACACATAAGTTAGCGGTCTTGAGTTGATGACCGCTTTACAATCACAAAGTACTGTAGATAATTCTTAATAATTTAATGAAGTCTTTCCCAATACTTTTCTCAAAAACAACTTTGACTATCCGGAACAATCCAGCTCCACCAGGCTGCTATGGGTGGATTGAATTTAGATCCTTTTGAACAGTTGAAACGGATTCAATTTCATTTCAATCGACTGTTTTAAAACAAGTTGTATGAGACGATAAAGTTGGTGCCATTGTCACTGTACACAATGGAATGACCTCCTCTCCTTGCTACAAATCTACAAAAACACTGAAGAAAAGAATCTGTAGACAATGAACTAACCAACTCTAAGTGCATAGTACGGTACACGGCACATGTCCATAGCACAATCCAAACTATGTCATGATTTTTCAAAAACAGTGGTCCAGCCAAGTCTACACCAACTATTTCAAAAACGGACGCATCCCTCACACCACTCTCGGGTAAAAACAAGGAATCACTTCTTTATTCTCTTTTGAGTCAAACCTCCGACGCTTCACACATTTAGAAAATTACTGACCGGATGGTTTTCTCTCCTCTCAACATCCAAACTTTTTACGTATTTTTGACAAAAGTAGTTGGGTACCTCCATGACACATTTTTAAATGTTCCTCTCGGATCAGTGCAACAACCACTGGATGTGACACAGGTAATAAATTGGACTCTTCTAAAATCTTCAAAAATCTTCTTTCTTTTCAATTTTAATTTTACACGCAGAAGACCTTGAATCAATCCTTGAAAACACTTCAGCTTGAGAAGCGTATCCAACACTGAAGTTGAACTAATTTCATCAAACACTTGCAGCTTCCTCCAGTTCCAGCACTCGTCAAACTTTCAATTTCACGATCACTTCTCTTGCCCCGTGAGTTCTTCTCTAGAACTCTTAAAATTCAACCAATCATATTCACCATCTTTGAGTACTTCGAAAAAATACTTTCACAATGAAATCAATTTCATACCTGTAAGAGTGTAATTCAACTTCATAGATGTTTTGACGTCACAATACAACATGTCATTTTCTTTTATTCCACAATAGTCTAAGCACTTGTGAAGTCCCATGTTCACATGATCGCTCCCACATTCTCAAATCAAATCCTCCCAGTGGACACCAACTCAGAAAATTCCTTCACAAATTTTATCTTAGCTCATCCTTCCAAATTCACTGATGTCACACAATTATCCACATAAAAGGATTTTGATAATTTATTTGCTGTTTCTGTAACTCAGGTGGAGAATTCATCAAGTGGTTGTTGAATCACTTTAAGCTCCCAATAAGAAGGGACTACTATTTACTCTAAACACCACTCGGCGATGGCGGTAAACTTTAATTTTTTTTATCTTTTCCACTCTCCCACTGGAAATAAATTTCAAAAACTTACATTCCTCTCCTCCTTTACAGCAATTTGAAGGAAAACCTTTTTGAATATCAGAAATCACACCAAACTTCTTCTCACGAAACTGTAATAACATGGATGGGATCAGTTCTAATCAGATTTGGAACTTCCTCAATAATTTCCTCTTCTTTCCATTTCCGAAGCACCGCATCCATAATTTTCCAGTTGATTCAATTTTTTTAGTCGATGACAATAATCGTTTCTTCGCCACCACTTTGTTAGGTTTCAACTCCGGGTGTTCTTTCGATCCAAGGTAAGCATACTTGTAACGTCCAGGATAATAAATCTCATGGTTTGCTTAAATGATTCATGGCAGTTAACTCTAATTCCAACTTGTCTTTGACTCTACAGGATCCCAAATCCCACAATTTCCAAAACTCCAAAGATTGGAAATGGATGCATCTTGGGCAAGAAGGACGAAACTAACAATGAGGAACTAGGATTCACGTGACTCACTTGGAACTTCTCCCGATTATAGTCCATCCTAACTTTGTTTCTACTGCAACAAGGACCACTTTTCAAATGGTAAACAAGTCCAGTCCAAAGTTCTGCATCAAGCACCAGTTCCAATCAAAATCTCCACGTCGCGTCGGGACAATCACTTCCAACATCTGAGATCTAAATCTTCCTTCCCTTCAACTTTTGGAACCAAGGCTCTTTCTTCACACGTAATCGGTCCTCAAATCGCAGGCTGAACCAAAGCTTCAAACTTGGTAAGAATTTTTTATCATCTCTACTTAACGTAACATTGTACCTGACGTGACTCTTCTTTTCGATTGGACACTACCAAACAACATATGAACAACGTTCTTGGCTGAAACCACTGGAAATCCAATTTCAACACCCGATTTATTAAGAATATACGATTTTTGGGAAACTCGTTTTTTACGTTCACCTTTATCCCTTTCATAGTCAACTACCAACGTTTTAATAGAATATCCAAAGTACACGTTTGATTGGACATGGAAGAACTCCTGGGATTCATTAACAACTTTTTACATTTAGAAGAACTCAAAATATTTTGGCTGCCAAATCCGTACAAATAATTGGAAAGTGTCTCTTCCCACAAAACAGCAACAGCTCATTTTGGATTTGAAGTTCTTCGACTGATGTCCAATCCTAAGAAAACCAAAACAGCACCTTTTACTCATCATAACCTTTTTCTTTTCGTCAAGATTCATTTTTGAACTTGAAACATTCTTAACTAGGATGGGACTTGTCACTGAAAATATAACTCTGACTCCCACCATTGTCACCTGAGAATAATCCAGCAGCCGTTAGGAATTAAGACGTCAGTTGTTCTTTTCTACCTTTGACTACGTTGGATACTTTTTGGGTCAAAGCCATCACACGCAATAGAAATTCTCTCTCTCTGCTTTGTACTTCAGACCTGAGAAACCCCAATAACTTAACAGCCTATTCTTGTGACTTACTAATTCCACCATGTTCCCCATTACAACTTCTGACCCGATGCCAAATTCTCAACAGATTTTCAGGTAAACAAGATTCTACCAAAGGGAACAACATGGCGGCGTAAGTATCACTCGTCAGTCCGATTGTTTCCAATGACCTCAGGTTTGATTCCAATTTGTCAAAAAGTGTTGTAATTTTGAGAGTTCCTCAAGTAGATTGGTTTTCCACCACTAGTTCCTTCGACTCCCCCAACTTCAACCAACAAATCTTCTCGTCCAAAACGTGACTTCAAAGCATCCACGACTTTTGGATAGTTTTCCGCAGTCTGGGGTAGCTATCCACTAATTCCTTAGCCCGAGTACCCGAGACCATGGATTGCACGAAGTATTGAAACTTATCAGTTGCATGGATATCATCGTCTTCATCGATTTTTCTAGAACTGAGCCGAAAATCCAAACCATATTTTTTTAAATTCCCGTCGAATTTTTTTAATTCAATTTTAGGGCTACCATATCTATGGACCACTGACTTGTTAGACCTATTTGCAGTCTTCACCATTTTACTAGCATTTCTAGATGGTGAAGGAGAGCGAGGCCTTCTATTTAAAAAATTTATCCAATTTTATCATACCTTTTGACACGTTTGATGTGTACTCTTTAAATGTTTCTGTTTCTTTCATCCATATCCTCATCAGTCAGCTTTTTGCATCCAACATAAATCCAATGATCTTCTAATCAAAAATCATTTAATTTTTCCAACTTATTCAGTTGAGTTTCTAACTTAATTCTATCTGAAACCTCCTTCGCCAGCTCCAAGTCCACAGCGTTCACTAACCTTGTCACCGTAGACCTCACCCAACGCCTGGACCTCTTGGCTCGTTGCATTTTCCAAACAAATATTTTTCAGTTAATCCCGATCACACAACAAAATTATCTTCGGGTCACGTTAGGGTCACCAAATGTTGAGGGCAGGAGATTCTACCCGAATCTCTTTCTTTACCTAAAATAATGTTATCACCGAAGACTGACTGACTCCAAAAAACTGACCAACTTAATCACGACAAAACGATTTATTGATACGTCGAGTTACAAAACAAGAGTAACGCTTATTTTGTGGGGAACAAAACAAATATAGAAAAGAAAAAATTTCCTAATATTATCTTGGTCTTGTCACGTAGTAACAAGACTATTCTCCTAATTCCAACAATACTATTTATTTGGCAAATAAAAAAAAATCGTAAAACTGACAATTTTTTTTGTTTATTTGCTGTCATTAGCAAATATTTAATTTTTTACAATAGTCACTGAGTATTTGATTTTAACCAAAAATTCCGGGAGTAAGGATTTTTGTAATTTTGTCGCTATAAAGCGGTCTACAAATACTGAGTCTTTTGCTCGTACCCTGTACGTTCTTTACGCACATAAATAACGTGAAAGCTATTCTTGTAATTACATGACTTGTATTAGCGAAAGTTGATTAGCAACTACGAGTGTCATTTCTTGACTGTCTTTAAATTAGTCAAAAATGGCATTTTCAGTTGCTAATCAACTTGAGCAATTAAAGACATAATTTCAAAGCACGAATTTAATTCGGTAAGATTATTTTATGAATTTTGAAGCACGAAAGTAATCCGGTAAGACGATTTCATGAAAACATCAAAGAAAAAATTTATTTATCTTATTATTGAAAGTGATTGACAGCTGGTCACCAGAAACTTCCATTCTTGCAAATGTAGTAGTTGTAGTTGATAAATTTCTCATTCTCACCGACAATGCGTTCATGATGTTGTTCATCAAGTCGGAGGTATGGTTCAGTGGAATTTTGGTTACCTTGTAACCTGGATTAATTGCTTCTCGCCAGTACCAGCTAAACTGGATACAGCTGTTGCTCTATTAGAGTGATTTGTAATATTTTTGTTCCAAAAAAAAAAAAATCTATTTTTCATTTATTTCATTTTGATAGAACTTCCTAACTTGAACTCTTGTTCCTACAAGAAAACTACGTTTAATTTTCGTCAATATCACACATATGTTCCTCATGTTCCAACATAAGATTATAAGAACTTTTCCTTGTCGAATTAGGAGCTTTTCTGTTGCATCATAATTTTGCTGGTATGGGAGCTGTGGTTTTGTGTATGATACCCTTACTTTTTACAAGAAACCTATGAAACTATGTAAATTGTGGTCCATTATCTAAAAGTCCACATTACTGGCAGTCAAACGTAGTAAAAAGATGCCCAGTAAATGCTGGTGGCTTCTTTGTCTATCTGACTGTATTATTGCTCACAGTTTGTCCTAAAAGCAAAAGATATTGGTCTTTCAGAACCATCTTCTAATTTGTAGAGACAAAACAGCTCCCAACCCTACCGGTGAAGCATCTGAAGCAATTACAAGAGGTAGGTTTACATTACAGTGCATTAAAATAGGTTCACTTGCAATTTGTTCCTTTACCTGCTAATCGTTTTTTTCGCATCATGTGACCAAGAAAATTTTGTATTTTACCTGTAGTAGTTTTCTGACCGGTTGTAAAGTGTAGCCAAATTCGGTATGAATTTGTTGTAGTACTTCATGGTCATTTTGAGTTCATACTTCCTTAGCTATTTCTTCATTTTTATGCAATTCGCTTCCATCAATTGTGTGTCCTAAGTAATTGATTTTCCTTTCAAAGAATTTCGATTTTCTTTATTCAGTCGTAAGTTATTTATGTATCAAAAACTTGACGTAGCCCCATCATTGCTGTTTTGAAGGAGGCCCTTGTAGAATTATACCCATCCCAGAATTCTATGCATACATTTTTGCCATAATCCTGATGCTGTTTTAATTCCAAACATTAGTCTGTTTACCTTATATGTTCCTTTAATATAATTCATAAGTAACTGTATTTTGGGTTTTTTCGTCATCCATATAATTTAGTAAGTCCATGTAATTCTCAATCTTCGTTCAAAATTTTTGTTGATTGAAAAGATTCAAATTTAACTGTCTTGGAACTAGTTATTGCTTTTGTTGTATGTTCTGATAATCGTGATAATTTCTTAGTCCTTAATTTTAAATTATGAAATTCCTCCTTATATCTTGCTCTTTTTCTAGTTTTTTCGGTTATATATTGCAATGAATAGAGGTTCATTTTATGTTTAGTATCTGTGTAACCACCCCACCTGTTTGCATAAATTTAATAAATGCTGCATTGGTTCTTTCCTTATTTTATTCCTTTCTTTACAAGGAATCTAATTTATACCAGCTAGCTACCCATTTAATTTCTGTATAATAATAAAATTAGATAATGAGACTATTAATTTATTTACAAACAAAATCATGTCCTTTACAACCTTTTACAAAACGTTCAATAACGTCTGTTGCGTAGGTCAAACTAAATTTACACCGCGTGATACTGTCTTTGAGGAAGGCTTTCATTTAATTTACACTGAGTTTGCGCACTGATTGCCAAAATAAAAACGTGCCTGCTTATAACGCAGGGAAATTATTCCCGCTAAAATTTTATTGTGAATTAGAAATGGTTCGTTACTAATTGGATTATACCACAAATGCTATTATTATTAGTCTAAATTCTAACCTTATTTGTTTGCGGTAAGTTTTGTTTTGTTTCTATGCGCCCATTGTTTCTTTTTAATTACGTTTCAGGGTTCCACGGATTTTCTTTCCGCTTCCTGGTGAGCTTCGGTATATTGTAGAATATAAATTCCCATACCACTTGGGCTGCAATTAACGTTCCATTTTGGTAAGTTTTATTTTATTTAAAAATTTATTTTTATTGTTAGAATTTTTAAAAATCACTATTTTTTAATTTCAGCTTTTAGTGTCTATTTATCAGTTGTATTTAAAAATTAAGAGGTAAATTTTAATCTATTACTTACTTTTACTTACTTTTTACGTAACCTGATTTTTTATTTGTTGATGGCTACTGATTTTTGTCTCGAAGGTTAATTATTTTATTTATTCATAGAGTATAGTGACGTAATCTCTACGACTGTAATTATACGACTCTTGCAACGATTTTTCGTCGATCATATTTATAATATCTTATCACTATACTCCTGGATCCTTTTAAATTTGAATTTTGCGACAACTCAGTGTGCCTCAGCGTTTCAATTTGGAACTATCTTTTCGCAAAATAGTTATTAAATGACTGTAATTAGCCTTAAAACAACTCAGAAAAATTATACTGGCTTGTTTGACATGTACGTCCGCATCTTTCTAATTGTTGACTTAATTCCGTTTTTTTTGGTCATTTTCATTTGTAGGTTATAATTTTCTAATTTTTTAATTATGATTCGACGTATCATTTTTCGATTTGTTGAACCAAGAATCAATTCATTGAGTTAAGTTGAAATTTCAGATACATGGTTATTTTCACGGAATTGGTTTCTTTGTCACTGGATAACTTCCATCATCTTGATAATAACAAACTTTGTTTCTAACTTTTCTAAACTTTCATAATTAAGTGCAACCTCCAAAGGTTCCAGGTTTGTCACATTTTCCAAACTTTTTTAGTCTTTTAGTTGAGTTAACACCCGATTCTTATTCAGTTTAGGGACTTTCGTCATCTTCTATCCCCATTGTTGTAGTCTTAATACGTTATATAAAAACCTAACAAAATTTAAAGTTCGGTTTTATCCAACAGAAAAACACCAAAACTGCATACCTTGATTCGACACGTAAAGCCAATAGTTGTTAAATATCAGCGACACCGATAGCCAAAATAAAATTAACGGGAAAGTATATATATTATCTGCTTATCACGCATCGCCAGCTTGACTGATTTCTAGATGCTTAACATGAAAATTCGAATATCGGACGAAGACATCATAATTCATGCTGTAAATTCTGCTTAAAAATTTCTAAACTTTCATAAGAATTCAAGTTCGTTTTTATTATCTACCCTCTTAATTAATCAATATCGCCTACTCTATAAATATTTTCAAGCATATGCATGGCAACACGGGACCTATCTGTATGATGATATCGACATGAGCTACGTGCTCTTTTAAAGGAGTTTTAATAGGTCTCTTGGTTTGCTCTATATATACTTGGTTACAGTCTTACAATTAATTTTATATATTCCGATTTATCACACATTTCTATTGGGTCTTTTCGGATTGCCTAAAAGATTTTGCAAAGGTTATTACTAGAAGTCACTGTTTGATAATTAAATTTTTGGAAAATATTTTTGAAGACCTTTTTTGTGTATATGTGGGATAATTTGGCAATTTGATATATTTTATCTATTTTGCTATTACTAGTTCCTAACGTTGTAATGTTTCTAATGTTTAACTTTATGTTTATGTTTTCTAATTATGTTTGTAGACAATTAAGAGGGTAGATAATGAAACGAACTTGATTCTTATGAAAGTTTAGAAATTTTTAAAACAGAAATTTGCTTATGAATTATGATGATAACGGTCCATTAGGATTTTCGGAATTGCTTGGGCTTATCTAAGAATCAATTAAGTTTAACGATGCGTGATAGGCAGATAGTATATATGTGCTTCCCGTTGTTTTTATTTTTAGTATCGGTGTCGCTGATGATAACAGCTTAGCTAGCGAAACACGTGTCCGAGTCAAGTTTTTGGTGTTTTTCGGTTGGCTAAATAGATGCTGCAATTGGTGCTCCCTTTTCTTTGGTTTGGTTTATTTTTGACAAATTAATAAATAAGAATCACCATGGAATTGACTAATTTAAAATTAACTAGTACATATTAATTAGGTACCACACTTTTTTAAATAATGAAGTGGGCAACTAGAAACTTCACTACCCCTTTATGCCAATTCAACAGAAAAAGAAACATTTCTTCTGTTCTAGATGACTATTAGCTGGTAACATTTTTTTTTCTTAAGAGCGGACGAGGTATTTTCCTCGTTTCTGGAATGGCCTCCATCTCTTTCTTTGGAATTTTTTGCATCTAGAACTTTTTTGCACTTGAAACTGGATTGCTTTTTTCCAAATGCAGTTTTTTTTATTTGATTTGCTGTTTTCGTTCCACATAGTTTTAATCACAGTCTTTTTGTAGTCCTCGTCGTTTTTCTTTCGCATTTTGTGCGAATAGTCCCTTCAAATTAATTGCAAGTTGCTCGTCTGAAGTTGTCTCGTTCGGCTTGTAAAATCGATTGGCACAAAATTCTAGAAACTGATTTCATACCGCTTTCGTGCACTTGACAGTATTTGCAGGAGTGTTGTGTCGTATGGTTAATATATGTTAATTCCGCTTTTGGAATGTTTCCTAAACCGATTCATGTCGACATTTGACATATTTAAATTGAATAATGTGCAGAATAATATGAAACTAGTATTGTTTGCATGTTTAGGTTTTAGTGGTTTTCCTAAACCTTGAAATAAATGCTTTCCTAAGACAAACCAATCCACTATTGCACACGGTTTCGTCACCACACTATACAGGTTTATACTGATCTTCTGGGGCACCATACATAACACTTACATCACAATACAATATTTATATAATGTACCATACGAATAAATAAATAAATAAACATTCAACGTTGCCTTAGACATTAATAATGAAAACTTCAAGGATTATTTAAACTACCACTATAATCCAAAAATGCTCTTCTTCCCACCTTCCAACAGACGAATATTAAAACACTGATACCTGAGTTTTCTTTTTAAGTTCATTTAATTTTAAATTATTTCCATTATTTATATTTGTTTAGTTCATTATGTTCTCAAACATTAAACATTTAGCATTTAATAACGTGAAAATTACAGTCCCGGTTCAAAATTTATTTAAAACTCTCCAAAGGTCAAATATTAATCAATATTACATAAACACCATTCAGAAAATGTACAAAGACCAAACAAATCTCATTAAAATTGGTAGTAAATTATCTAAACCATTCTCCACAAATAAAGGTCGTACGGCAGGGATGTTGCTTGTTGCTTATCTTATTTAAAATCTATCATACTAAAAAAGTGGAAAAATAAATGTTAATATATGGGTATCCCTATAGACGATGACTACATATACTCACTGCTATTTGCCGACGACCAGGTAATTGTTGCCGGAGACGACTACGATATGATGAGAAAACTGATAGACGTATACGAAAATAGTGGTTTGAGAATAAATTATGAAAAAACCAAATACGTCGCTGTTGGGTCAGTAATAAGAGACTTATCCATTAATGGACACACAATAAAAAAAGTGATGACTTCAAATATCTGGGAAGTACAATATCATTGGAAGGAAACTCAAAAAGACATCACAAATAAGAATAGGACAAGGTAAACAAGCAACACAAAGATTAAATTCTATATTATGGTCTAAAAACATAACGAGTGACACTAAAGTCAGAATTTACAATACCGTGGTCCTAAGTATCGTATTATACGGTTCAGAGACTTGGGAGATATCTAAAAGAGATAGACAAAGGATAAATGCCGTGGAGATGAATTTCCTTCGCAGAGGATGCAGAGTGTCAAGACTCGAACATGTCACAAATACTGAAATAAGAAATAAAATGAATAAACAAAGAATGGAGGAAATAGAAAAAGACAAAAGAAACACGATGGCCAAAAACAATCATAAATTGGAATCCTTCGGGCAGGAGAAAACAAGGTAGACCACCTAACAGTTCGACCAAACAAGTTCAGGACGATATTTTATCCAGAAATCTTGGCAACGAAGCCTGGATAAACCACGATAAGTGGCGTTTGGAATGCGAGAGACGGCTAGAGCTGTAATAAACTCGCTATAAAAAAAATACAGAAACGAAAGCAGTAATGTTATTGAATTTTAAGCATCATTTATTAGTTTTATTCTTTGTACGTTGCGAATACCGAATACCCTTTTATTTTAGGTATTTGCATTAAAATTCTATTATTTTACAATAAATAATCGTAATTATATTTTTAGACAAGATTAATAAAAATTTGAAAGTGAAGAAATTTTTACAAATTTAAATTTTTATAATATATAATATAGAATAAAAAAGACGTTTACATTTTTATGTAGGAATATTTGTATCAAAATACTGAATATATGAAAATAAAGTATGAGTGTTTTTGATTTGTCCATTTGTATTCTACACAAACAAAAATACCATGAAATAAAAATCTATATAAAATTATTAGCCAAAATCCCTATCAAAAATTCAAAAACTTTGTCTAATCAGATTGTATACAATAAAAAATATATATTCAAAGAAAGTTTCATCATCCCAACTTATTGCGATTTATTTTGATATTGTTAATCCCATAAAATACGTAAGTAACAGGAATATCAATTTCTGTTAGTATTTGGGAAGCTTAGTGTCCGAAATTTTATTAGTTTTAGAGGCATATAAAAAGCAATATCATAAAAGGAATCTGAAGCACAAAAAATATTGTTCGCAGACTATAAAATATAAAACTTACAGCGCAGCAAAAGTTAATGCTCTGTAAGTAAAATTTGAATATGAATGTGGACAACGGTGTTTTTACGAATAAAATATAAAGAGATCTTTTTTTTTATCTCTATGTTAAAAAAAAATTTTGTTTAAAACATTTGGAATCCCCATATAATTTGTGATCACATTATAAATTCTGTTTGTGTAGGTGTAATCAATAAGCTGTTGGTCACGTTCTTTCTTTAAGAGTTAGTTTAATGAGCATTTTGGGAGCGCTTCTTTTCTACAGCCTTAGGTACGACAAGGGGTTGAACGAATGATTATTTTATGTGACTGCACTATCGACGAACATTATTCTTTAAGCTCACGATGTATTTTTATTCTTTTACTAATTCTGTGCTTTCCGAGAGAAAGTGGTATTATTTTTCACATTTTAATTTGCATTTTAAACTTTTGCAAAAGGTCAAAGATGGGTTGTTCAAGCAAATTTTAGAGTGGTTTTTGAGGATAGTTTAAATTTTATACACCTGATAATCTTATAGATGAGGTTGTTGGTGACAATGGTTTACTGAAACCCCACCTGTGGCTTCGAGTTTAAACATTCAAAATAGTATTTTTAAATTGTGCTTTTATCTTATTTATTTATTAATAAAGTCCGGAAAACGTGCACTTAAATAACTCTAAAAGAAGCATGCATATATGGATAGAAAATAATGAAAATATATACTAACATATTAATTATAATACACATATAAAACAAACGAAATAACTGGTTTTCTGCTTTCTATTTGTTTTTTACAAATAATAAAATTAAATGGGTAAAAATAATAAATAATGTGCATTTATTAATTATATTTTGAATAATATTGAAAACTGTAGACTTTCACGGCTGGTTCCATTGTCCATATTTATACTTATGATTTTCAGCGCTGTTGAACCGTGGTCTGTTGGTCGTGGAACTGTTTTTATGTTTCTGACTGATATTTCTTCTGGATTTGCTACACTATTTATAGTCTTAATATTGTCTCAAAGCAGATAAAGGCAATAAAGTAGTTATTTTGGACAAAGAGGATTATTTTGAGTCAGTTCAGGTAATGTTTAATGAAGGCCCCTATTCATTAATACCTAAAAATCATCTTCCCAAATGATTGCTGATACCCGTACAGTCTTATTAGCATGTGAAAATATTATACCAAAACAACTTAGGTTTAGACTAACGATATCTAACCCGGTTTTTCTTGAAATGGCCATAGACTAAGCGAGATTGAATTAATTATAAGGATAGATAATAAAACGAACTTGATTCTTGTGAAAGTTTAGAAATTTTAAAAGCAGAAATTTGCTTATGAATTATGATCACGTTCTATTGGGATTTTTGGACTTTATTCAAGCTTATATAAGAATCAGTGAAATGTAACGGTGCGTGACACGCAGAGAGTATATATAAGATTCCTATCGTTTTTATTTTTAGTATTGGTTCGCTGATGATGATAACTTAGCTATTGAAACACGTGTCCGAGTATAGTTTTTGGTATTTTCCCGTTCTTTTTCTATTCTGTTAAACTTCTACTGCTTCTTTAACCGACCCAACCGTAATAGTGGGTTGTTGTCGACAGCACTTCGTTTTGTCAAATTGCATAGCATGGTTTCTTGGAAGAAGGGCATGCTCGGCAACTGCGAATTTATCCCATTTATGATTTTTTTGTGCTCATTATACGGGTGCCGATGCTTCTTCTGGTTACCTCCACGTATACTGAACCAACAAGCATGGTATGCGGTAAACTCCGCCGGATAATAATGTTGGTCGAATATTCTTCACTGAACATAATTGATTTGCGCTTGTTGTGTAGGTTTAAAAGGGTTCCCATAATATATGTTTTTAGTATTCTACTTATTCGTACGTAACGTTCGTCACATACGGTAGGAGTGCGGTGCCGGATTTTTCAATTGGTGCTGGAATGGTGGTATTCTGTTTCTTCGGATGTATTGCTCTTCTAAAGTAATGTTATTCAGATGTCTTGGTTCTTGTGGAAGTGAGTTGGACTCACATATTCGGTTAGAATCACGAAAGTATCACAATATCGTTGTTCTTGTTACGTTGTTTCTGCGCCAAACGTTGAAACATTCTAGTCGTATTTTGTCTGCAAACTCGTGCGGTAGTTTCCGTATTCCCGATTCTATGTTTGCTATGATGTTCTCCACTAATACTGTAGTTGGCGTAATAGCAACTTTTGTTGACGCCCCACTATTTATCCGTTTTACTCTGAATTTTTTTAAGTACTTTGCTAAGGGTGCATAGACAGTAGTTTCCGATCGTTGGCTGATAGTTCTCTGCGGTTGTTATAAATGCAACCACAATTATAAATTCGATGAGGAGCCGCTCTTTGAGTTACTGTTTCTGTCGTAGAAACTTTAGAATAACCTGGTGGTCTCGGCATGTCTGTATAAAGGCGGTAGTGCAAAGCAAGTTTTCTTTCCCACTCCTCAAATTTCCTTATAGGTTTCTTCCCTGTAGAGCTACTTAATTGAAAAATGTATAGTTTTACGGTCAGAATCATATTTATACTGTGGCGTTTAGGGTGTATACTCTAGACGCCGGGTTGAACCAGAGAAAGAATTCGTATTCGGATCGGTTTTTAGTAGCGTTTATTATTACACATACTGTGATCGAGCTGCACTATTTACAATTATGAATGAAAGCGGTGTATGTCAGCACATAGTAATTGGTGTACTATATGCGGTGTGATGATACCTGATTATGGTATTATGTGTCGAGCTGAAGATCCGAGGCCGAGTTGAATTTGACCGATGGATTTGAACTTTGGGCCGATACTTCAACTGATGATTCAACTGTGACTGTACTCGTACTGAACTAGTACTGATGAACTGCGGGCCAAACTAAACTGAACTGGTGGCGATCTGATTGGTACTCTGCTTTGTTTCGAACTGATTTGTGCCTACTTCGTTTTATACGCGCGAAGTAGGTTAGTTTGCTTTAGTAAGCAAGGCCGTTAAGAAATGCTGACCGCGCTTGCTTACTTGCAATCGTATATTTTGATTTCCGCGTTTCCTACGTAATACGCGGATGTAGAATTTGTGTTGATTGGGATGGGGTCAACCCTACAGGGCCCCTCTTTAGTGGATTGATCCACGATAAAGAGTGTCAAAGATTGTTACGCGAAGATAGGCAAAAAATAATTGTTTTGGGGTTGTCTTCTTGTTGCGTTGTGGGGGTGTTCTTGTTGGCGCTGTTGCGGATGTTGTCGTTTGATGCGCTCTTCGTTGGCGCTGTTGTGGATGCTGCGTTTGGTGCGCTCTCATTGACGCTGTTGCAAGTGCTGCGATTGAGGGGTTTGTCGTTGCTGCTTTCGTTTTGTTGCTGTTGCTGCTCCAGAGACAAATTTGTGCATTATGTGTGCTGTATTCGCCATTATTGTGCGCGCCAGTTCGTTGCTCTGTGCGTCCTGTATGTAACAGGCGAATGTACGTCAGAATCAGGCGTCCAAGCTTCGTGACGTATGTGGACGACCATGCGGCTCCAGCGCGAATGTACGTCAAAGACTTCGGCCTGTGGGTTTCGTGGCGTGTGTGCAAAGTGCGGTTGACCGTTGACGGCTATGTCGTCGAGACGTAGTGCGCGTCGTGATCGTTTGTTTCTCTGAAACAGCAGTCGTGGCGTTTGTGGTCGTTGCAGCGGTCGTTTGTTTGCGAGTGTTGCAGCTGTTGTTGTATTTCATCTTGGCGGGTTTTTCTTGGGCGATGGCGTTGATGAAACGTCTTGGTTTGCGGTCCATCAGCCCTAGTTGATGTGCGTTACATGATGGAATGGGTGAGAATAATGTTGGTGCCGACGAAGTCCATGGCGGACGCAACGATGGCACGTGTTGTGTTGTCGGGGTGTCTTATGGTAGGCGTGATGTGGCGGATATGTTGTCGTTGACGGGCGTGTTGTCAGGCGGCGATTGGGGCGGCAGCGACAGATGTGTAAGCAGTTGCAAAAATCGACTACTCAATTATTACCGCCAACTAAGCGATGACATTACATGAAGAGTTTATAATAGATGTGGCGCAGCTCAATTCATTGGAATTATCACCATACGCCAAATATTAAAAAGTAATTCTATTCACGACACATAAATACTCTAAGGTGAAACGGAAGCATGTGCATCCAAATGCCTGAATAAGCAAGTAATTATACACATACTTATTTACATATAATATTTGTTTAACTATTTTAAAATCGTGATAAAATAAGGTAATTTCTTTATTATTTATATTGGAATATACACAAAAAAGCAATATATTTTAGAAGCTCCAAAATACATTTATCTTGCCACAATGGCATTTTTAAAAAACTATTATAGCATATAGTTTTAAATTTGAATTTCCTGCCTAGTGTGTCACTCCTCTTAGGTCTTCCTCATCAATCTTTAACTTTTCGCAACTTTGTGTTGGTGAACACGTATTATTTATGTACAGAGTGGAATAAAGAATATAGTGTTCATCGGTGTTCCTTTCGCAATTCTTATATATTTCATAAGTAGGTGTCTAAAGATCAGAAGTGGAATCGGGTGTAAGTAGAAGTTCATTATATTGCAGAGAAAAACGACAAATGGAACGTAAAAGTGATGGTTGCATAAAATGTGACAACATGGTGGAAACAAACGAGACGAGTGTGAAGATGTCGGTAGATGACGTAATTCAATAAACTGTGAGAGCAAATATGTCATACAGCGCAATAAATAATCCAGTACAAGCACGTTTACGTGATATGCCTGCTCGGCGCTTGAATCGACCGGAAGTTAATGCAAAAGCTACATTGAATCTAATTCTGTGTTTAAACGGCAACCCAGAAGAACTCCATGTAGTCACGTGGATACAAAGTATAGATCCCATCCAAGAAGTATATAGTATCAAGACTACACGTAATGACGGTAAGAAAAATGATGGATGCTGCAAAAAAATGCCACTAGTTACGCGTAAACCACACATATTTGTATGGGAAAAGATTTATTGTAATAAGTAATAAAATTGTGACAGTTTTTGATTGACGTTGACTAATACTAATAACTTATTCTTTAAATTTGCAACGTAACAATGTTAACCCGCACATAGCAAGATGAAGATGTTTTTGCAGAATTATGATTTCGAGGTGGTACATCAAGCAAGTTAACGGATGTCACATGTGGACGTATTAGGTCGGGCTTACAAAATTTAATTTTGGAGTTTAACACTTTCTAAAATTATTCTGTTTTGAAATATATAAACTATCCTGGTTTCAATACGCCGACGTTTTGCCGAACCTATGCGGACTTTCTCAAGGCAAACCGCAAAGAGATAAACTATAACAGATTTATTTTGGGATAGAGGGTCTTGTTTCACATGTCATGTATTTGCTAATTTTGTGTCAGAGAGGTTGATTAAAACGTACTTATCGGACCACATACCACGCGTGCTAATGGAGGGTAGAGAGGACAATGAGAAATTATTACGCCTAATTAGATAAAATATGTGATGTTACTGTACCTAAATAAAGTCGAATTTTCTTTTAATTACATTTTTTATTGAGCTTACAAGTAGCTCAAGTAGGATTTTATTCGGTATGGATTCGGTAGGTGAATGGAAAGATTAATTGACAATTTACTTTGAATTCAACCAATATGTGTATAGCGATTTATTAAAAATTAGAAAGACGCCTGTCAAAACATAAATCTAATTAAAAATAACGAGTTAGTTTACAATAAAAACATGGTGAGAGGTTAATAGGTCGATGATAACGTTTTATTTAAAATTATGACGTAACCGCTGGTCAAAAAAAAACTTATTCCAAAATATAAGGAATTGGTGATAGGTGGGTTTTAGATGTCGCAAATTCCATTCAACTCGGTTATCAAATGAGAGCTAAGATTGATTATACCTTCATGTAACGGAATATATGAATGTTCGCAATGTACTCTTAGTTTAGTATGTAATTGGGTTATGCATTTATTGTCAATTCTCTGTACATTGCGATCCTTCTCATCCATCTTCAACTCGCACAGTTTTTTTCGCAACCCTGGATGAGTGAACACGTATTATTTATGTACAGGGTACAATAAAGAATACAATACTTAAAAAATTTGGTGTTCATCGGTGTATAACCCTACTATATTTCCAAATTGGGTGTCTATACTATATACATTTCTTTTAAAATTTTGTTTTACATGTTGCTACTGTGGAGATTGTCGCCGCAAAGAGCTCACCAATATCTTGACAATAGACATCGAATACAAAACTTATTCAATTTTCGTCAGCGTACTAAAAACCAAAATCAATACCACTAGATTGTTTCCTATAATAGACTTAAATTAGATGGACGATTTTCTTTAAATTACCAAAATGGAAAATGTACCCAGCAACCCATTGAAATTAATTTGCAACTTTTGAATTCGGAAAATTCAGAATTGCTTTTGAGTCGTTGTTTCAGGCGTTCTTTCACATCCCATTTAGCTAATACTGGGAAGAATCTGATTACAATTAAGCGACGAGAACGATGGAAATTTTCTGCTATGGCGTGGAATTTATGGAAGCTTCTCTAAAAAGAAATACAAATAGCGTAAATTTTGGTCCCAGATGGCGTATTTATCTACTTCAACTATGTCGTTTACTTTAGATAATAAACTGAACTTCAGGCTATCGTAACACGTCGGAATAGTGATTCTTTGACAAAGTGTAGAACACTATTTGTTACGATAGCACGAGGCGGCACAATCTTATTAGTCGTAAATTACACTCGAGTTTTTCCACTCCTGAAGAGTCCTAAAAGGACGAAATATGTCAAGTGTTTCTTACAAATCAAGATTGTTTTAATCCAACGCTTAGATAGTCATAATAATAGAAGAATTGACTTTTGTAGCTGCTGCAACATTTAAACAAAAAAATTTACCAAAAAGTAGAACGTTAAAGAGTTGTCTTAATGTACTGTTTTAATGCAAAACTTTTTAAAATTACTGAATATTTGCAAAATTTTTTATTTTCAAACAATTGTTCAGTATCAATTTTAAGATTTAAAATGACATATGACGTAAATAAAGATAAATTGGGATTTGTATGAAGCGCGCGAGCAAACTAAAACACGTTATTAATAAACGTGTCATTTTATTAAATTTTAAATGCAACTTAAATATTATAAATTAAAATAACTTTACAAATTTAAATATCTAATGAATTTATGTTTTCTTTCCAACTTTAATTAAAACCTTATAAACTATAATTAACAAAGAAACTTTACCTAAAACATTTTCCAATAAAGCTTCTTCGCTAGCATTTAATATTATTTGAAAATTCAGCTATTTGTTGGAAGGATCATACAAATCTTTGTTAGTGCATCTGCATTGCTTTACTGCAGAAATCTGATATGACTGCTGCAATAACTATAGAATTAATATTGCTGTTTGATGTCGTAGCTTTTGTGCATATTATTGTCGAACCGGGTACGTTCGGTAATTTATTTGGTATTGCATTTCATATGCTATTAATTTCTTACCCTTCGTAGTTGTCTGACAATTGTACGTTTTCTTACTTTCTATTACTTCTCTCTGATAATTAAATTTATGGGGTATTAATATTTCAGAAAAAGTAAAAAAAAATGTATGCTTTATAAAGAAAAATCTTTAAAAAAACATTTCTGTACATAACGGTAATTAATTATGTTAATTAGATCATTGATTATCCAAACCTCATCTAAATAAATCTTTATTATGTGTAGAATATTACTATATTATTATTTTAATTTATTTATATAATTGGTAGAATCGAACGCAAAACAAGTGTTTCAGAAAAATGTATTACTTAAAATTCCACTCACATTTTCTCGACCAACCAGAATAATTCTTTTTGTCATAACGGACCCATCACGACTGAATTTCTCGGAAATGTTCACTACTTAAAAGTTCCAGTAAAAATTGCCACTAAAAAATGTCTACTATTTATTCAACTCATTAACATAATTAACGTTACAATTAACTGCAATTATTGTAAAAAGTACAATTATTATAAATATAGTAGTGATTAAAAGCATGAAGCATGAATTTAATAATGCTAGACCTATGGCAGGCGGAGACGCCTCTGGCTCCACCCCTGAATGGAAATTTCCGGTTTTCGGAATTTTTCCCGTTGGTTTGAAGGCAAGGCCCATCGGCATGCCGAATTTCAAGTCTCTACGACGTCTGGAAGTACCCCTTTAATTTCGGAGATAGACATGAAAAAAATAGGCCCTTTATTATTTAAAATTCTTCACTGGACCGGAGACACAGACGTTAGATGTTCTTCGTTTCTCTGGAGAAGCGATTCAGAAGTTGTCCATTCGCCGTTTCTTCTGAAACATTGTATTAATCTTGATGGTACTCTTGGTCAAGCTGCATGTAAATATCTAATCATCCCTAATAAAACAGGCTACTTAAGGGTCATGACTACGTTTAGTATTGAGAATTTATAAGTAAAATTTCCAATTTTTGGTTTGAGTTTTCTTTGTCACCCGTGAACCGATTTTGACGTGTCATGTATCAAATATAGAACGGAATTTCCTCTATCCGCTAACTACCTTCCTTTTTTTACAAAGGTCACCTAAATGACCTACAGGTCAACTTAAACAATAGTCTTCAAAAATGACCAGATGTTGTTTGGCAACCAAACGTTAAATCAATAAATTTAAACATCTAAACAAATAATATTGAAACATTTAAGAGATCTTAATTGTAATCAATTCAAATTAATTAACAATTGAAGTGTTAGGTGTTGGACGCGGAAGCTAAATTGTTGAAGGTAAGAAACATTTTATTTAGTATATTTGAGCTGTAGAATTTAGTATGTATATAAACAAGAGAAATCTGTAGGCTACTACGCACCCACGTTACAATTTTTATTACAAATAAAAAAATATATTAAGATTTTTAAGTAACGTTTAATCAACGTGTGTAACCTACTTTTCTTTAACAAATTTGTTTGGTTGCCAAACAACATCTGGTAATTTTTAAAGACCATTGTTTGAGTTCACCTGTAGGCTATTTAGGGGACCTGTGTCAAAAAAAAGAAGGTAGGTGGCGGATATAGGACATTCGGTCTTATATTTTGACTCATGACACGTCCAAATCGGTTTACGGGTTACAGAGAAAACTCAAACCAAAAATTCGAAATTTTACATGTAAATTCCCAATACTAAACGTACTTATGATTCTTAAACGTACCGGCAAGTACAGCGGAAGATATTGAGTAGAAAGTTTGGGGTTTACTACAGCAGACTTGACCACCTACCAAGTAAAATGGTGCTTTAAGGGAACAGACTAAATCAATTTTTACTTTGACTTTGATAATAATTAACTAATAATTTTCTTTTTATTTCTTTTTTAGTCTCTTTACTCATACACATCACACGATGTACCAATCCCAAGAAAACCAAAAAATTTTATTAAACTGAAATTACAAATTATCGTGTTAACTTTAAAACCAGCAACATTGGTTTTGACACGTGTCTTGCGTGCGTCATTCGTAATCTGAATCTTAACTTAAACTACTACTAAATTAATATCTGACCTTAATCATCGGTTTTTTCAGGTATGTGTTGTCTTCGTTTAATTGTTGATTCTTCTGCTTCTTCTTTTAGGTTAAACTTTATCTCGTATAGCGTGTGAATCTTTGATGTTGAGAACTACACCATCAACGACTCCAGCCTTCTAATACGCCGTCCTCGTTCAAACTTTATCTCGGTAAGTATTCTTTACTTGCTATTGTTTTTTTTACATAGATTTAAATTTATTTTATTTTATTTCTGCACTACTTTTAAATTCCCGTCACTTGTCTTTATTAAAGTTTATTTTATTTCCGTCTTGCTCTTGTGACGTCAAAAATTGCTCTCTTCATTTAAAATTACATCACATAGAACAACATTCTTTTACCGCGTCAGATTTTTAAAGAAGCTAGCGTCGGTTTTGCTTCCTATTTATAAAATTTCAAATCATGGGATACTTGATTGTGATTTTTTCGTTAAATTTTTAGCTAGCACAATCACCTAAACGCTGTCATCTACTGAACTTTCTTCGAAACTAACATTTTTTCTGCAATTTTACTTAATCACTTTTGTGTTTAACAATAATTAGTCTCATTAATTGCGAATTGCTTCTTTATTTCTTCTTTTATTTATATTTTATCTTCGAAATGTTCACAAAATTTAACCTCATTTTTTAATTACCGTTTTATTCAAATCTTTTCTTAAATTCACTCACTTCCATTGTTATTTCGCTTAAAACACGTTTATTATTCATTTTAACGTTTGATCCAATGTCTCACACGCACACATAATTGTTTTCTTTTTAAAAATTTTATGATTATAACTGATGACCTTGAACAACTACTGGTTGCTAATTATTATAACTAATAAATTTAATTTGAAAGGAATAAAATTTATTTGTTTCAATACAAGTTATAATAAAAACATTATGTATATGTAATTGTGGTTATTGTTTAAATAAACAATTTATTCGCTTCGGACCCAGTTGGAAAAGATGAATCTTTCTGAGTTTTTTTTGTAAAAAAATGTTTGATTTAAATTTAGTTTTAATCGACATGCGCTCAATGGCATTTACAATAAGCATGCGCACGTATCTTAAAGTAGTAGATCGAGAATGTTCGCCGTATGTGTGTAATTCCGTCAACCATTTTTCTGGTAGGGTTATCTTGTGTGTTTATTAGCACAAATATATTTTCCGTTTATTTATTTACTAAACTACTGAATCCCTGCAATCCTGATATTTTTTAATCGAGAAGGACGTCCTCGATTGTAATTTGCTTATATGCTGAGTCAATTGTATTTAATTTTAAATACTATTTTCAAAATTAATTGCACATAAAACTTTTAGTACCTTCTAATGACAACTTTGAATGTTCCAATAACAAATAACACAAAAGTTGTTAAAGGACTTTTAAATTTTCTTAGAAACCCTTTTGATCGCTATATACGTTGTAGCGGTCCAAAACTTGGTCGCTACCTAATATTTAAATAAGTCGCGCATTTCCCCCGCTAATTTGCATTCAATGCATGACGACCAGTAACTTTTTCCGCGTGAGAAAGAATAGAAATATCGACAGAGGTGGTAAAAGCACAACCACGCCGTTTCTGAATATGTTTACGTTATCTGTTTTGGTTTAGTAAAACGAAGTTTGATTTAATGGATTAGTTTTGTAGTAAATCTATCTACGTTATTAGTATTGTATACGTTTCGTTAAAAAAAAGTTTAATTCAGAACAATTAACGTGCGTTCCGAAATTGAAAAATATGCGTTATTTTTTGTGCGTTTGATTTATACGTTTCTGTCGATGAGAATTCGACTATCAAACACGTTATTAATGTATGGGAGAAAATTCGTTTTATGGAAAATTCCGTGTGTATGACATCATCCTAAATGCAGTTTTGATATGCAAGCAATTTGATTCCGTCTACACAAAGCATCAAGGTCAACCAAATACTTGCTAGGATTTCAACAAATTCAACGTCCCTTATTAAGACAAGGAACTTAAAGTAAGTGCTTTCATAATATTAACAATCTTTCAAACTTTCCGTGCATTTTTTGACAAACTAAAGTCGCAATTACATGCAGTCGTGGTTACCTTTATTTTGACGCATTAGTTTGTTCGCAAGTAATCGCATTTGTTGTCATACCTCAAAAGCATTGATGGTACCTTACGTTGTGCAGTAGTTGTTTTTTTTAGCGACTACATTATATTTATCTTTTTGAGTTGCCGGTTGAGCGGAGAATTTACATTTCATTATCATTAACAAGTTATTTTAGTTTAGTAACGTTTTTAACGCATGTAAGGGATCCTTGCGTTATACGTAGATTTAAGTCCATTGGAAGAAATTTAATCTTTCATTTGATACAGTAGTTTATAAGTCTATTCATTACTATAGTAGACGAATATCAATGTGTTTTGTTTATTATTTAATGATTTAATGCTGAATTTGATTTGATTATTAGATTTATGTTTTTGGTTAAAACTTGTTTTATTCCCTTAAAGGTTTTGCTTGTTTTCCCTTAATAAATAAGCTGGCGATCATCTTAACAAAGGTAAGGCAACAAAACATAAACCAAACTGCAAACATCCCCATGACACCTTAGAGTCTACGTAGCATGTATCTGAACTTTAACCGGTGCATTTTAAATACGTTTTTAGATTAAAGAGTTTTTGTTATTACAACGTACGCTACATAAATACATAAGCATAATATGTTTATCTCATCAATTTGGAATTAAAAAAACCTAACAAATTATTTCCGTAGGTAAATAAAATAATTGTAATTTGCTTACCTTCTTTCTCGAATTTTACAAGCACTGATTTTACGTTTATTGTTCATAATAATTTTGGAAGATAAAAAAAAGTTTTTCACATATTAACTTAATTCCTAAAGTCAATATCTACAACCGCAAAACCAATTTTTCCACAATTTTTTTGCTATTCCTTTGTATGCTTTACATTTTTTGCAGGAAATTAAAAAAAAACGTATGTCTACGGCGTCTACACTGTTCTTTTTATTATTTATGCAACTGACGTATTCATATTTACTCGATGTCACAAAAATTACAGTACCTAATTTTATAATCAATGCAGTATCTTGTAACAATGCAGTAACTTCGAATCTCAAACCACTTTCATATTCCTACTCAAGAAACGCGAAACAGAGACAGTTACGCTGAAATTGACATAAAAATAAAGGAGGGGAAACTGAGAAATCTTGTCGCGATTCGACGGTAGAGCCATCTACGTTTCGTCGTACTTTTGTGTCATATTCGTCCATATGGGATGCATCTTTCCGAAGTTTATAATCAATGTTTAAACACATGCAGATTGATAACGCCGCTTTGACTTCTCCGGCTGTAAGAAATAAATTTTAATAATACGTATATTACAATGCTATTAATGAAGGCTGTGTGCAAAATCAGAAAGCTACTCTATCTCGCGTTAGTCTTAAAGGAAACGAATACAATTTAAAAGATTTTTTTGTCAATAATCACTAAATTATAAAACGCATTACTGAAATAAAATAAAACGTTTCTGGTTAAAACAATGTTAAAACTTATAGCATTTCGGCACGTTCACAACTTAGTGATCAAATGCGAATCCATATAGATATACAGAGAGAATAATTAATATTTGGCCCATACAGAGAAACACAAACCGAACATTCCATAATATCGTTGATGCAATTCAAAAGCATTGTAGTCGTACACATTTAACACGCTCCACCAATACTGTTTCCTAAATTTAACCGATACCGGATACGAAGCAATAAGTTCTTGGGCTGGAAGTTCTAAATCAAGTCATTATTTCTGAGATTGTTTCTCTTCCATTATTGCGTTAGTTTCCTTTCGGCCATTAAATAATTTTCTAACTTACTTCTTCTACTACAACCTAATAATGAATTAATACAATGTGACAATTTCCACATTTCACGTAATTGTTTTCGAGTCGGTTATTTTTATTTTATTGGCACCTGGCATGTAATTGGCACAAAAAAAATAGCCCTGCCACCATCAATATAAGCCCATAGCAATTTAAGAATTGACGAAATTTTGTTTTTGCCCATTGATGCGTTAAAAACGCTTCAGATTTATTTGTTTAATTATGAAATGTTTTTAAACGCGACGAGTTTTATTTTTATAAGGATTATTGAGGTTTTACTAAATCCGGCAATTGAAATGGTAAATGTAATTACGAAATGTGAAAAGCCGATTGTAATAAATACACTTCAAATAATAATAGCTTTATGCAAACGAATACGATACGCTGCTGTTGCACTTTTGGGAGGCTTTTAGAAATCTCTGATCGAACTGATTTAAAACATGACAAAATTGCTTTTACACTTAAAATATTGTAGCTATAAAATATCCATAATCGTAAATTTCAATTTCTATTGGGAAATTTTCCGTAATTCTCTTCAAGTCCGCGATATTCTATTAAAGCTCATATTTCTATTACTTATTTTTACTTACGCACTACGTGGATTATTATTAAATTTTTATTAATGATATTTGGGGTTATTTCTGAGTATATAAATACGTGACCTTTACTTCATTTAATTCTTTTTCTTCTCTTTTCTAACCTTTCTGTTAAATTGCTTTGGCATAGCGTTACTAATTCGAAACCTTTTTTTATTAAATGTAATTTATTTTCATTAGCAAATTCAAATATAAAATAGCTCATTATTTTAAACGAGCGGTTCCAATTTTACTACAAATTACAAAGATTTTTAATAAAGGAAGAGTTTTAATTGCTGGTCCATTATGAGATTTGGATGTGACTTGTTTTAATAAATATTTTAAAGTAAGCACGTACAAGCATGTTTTTAAATTTTAATCTTTAATTTTTGTGAGTGTTCAAATTTTTCTTTCGCTACTTTCTGTTGCTTGCTTTAATGTTGAAAAATTATACTATAATGTAAATTTCCTGTTCTTTGTTGTATATTTTTAAATGAAATTTAAACAATCAAGTTAATTAAAGTAAGAATTAAAATTCAACTGGAAGGAATATCAAAGTAGGTATTACTCTAGACATTAACAATTAAATTAATGGCACAATACTCTATTGTTTATTGCAAATTCTAATTGCACTGCAAAATTTGTAGCTTGCCAATAATATAAAGGTTCGTCAGGATCTGAGGAAAATTGTTGAATGCTATTTGTTAGTCAATTGAGCGGTTTTCAAATTGCACTCAACCCCTGTTTTTAATTTTGTCATTTCCATTTCAAAATAAAACACATAAATATACCGGGTTCTTCTTTCTTAGTTACACATTTACCCTATGTGTACTTTTAAATAAAAAAAAAAAATCAAATTATTGGTGCGATATAGGCAACCAGTTGTACCACCACGTTATACTTGCACAAATCTGCACAAGTTGGATTAGAATTATTTAATTTTTTTTTTATCCAGAACTAATTTCTTCAATCACCAACAAACAATAATTTATTAACGCAATCAAATAACTAATGAAAACAAGGTTAGTAAATTAACATTTTATCAATGAACTTTAACAATATTTAATAGGTATTCATTGCTTTAATGACCGAATAAATACTCAAAATGTTCACCTTGCCTTTCGAGACAATAAGCTAAGCGGTTTTGAAAGCAACGTAAAGAATTTTGAACAAATTGTGGATTTATATTTCATTACATGCAGTGCGTATACGATCTTTTAATTCGTCTAAGTTTTGAATGGGTACATTATTATAAACTTTGCCTTTTAGGTTACCGCATAAAAAATCATTAGGAGCCAAGTCTGCTGATCGGTGGCCACAAAATAGGACCAAATTTTCTAATCCAGCGTCTTTCAAAAGTGTCATTTAAAAATTCAATAATATTAAGCCTTTGAATTGCTGGAATTATGTACTCTCGCAAAAACTATACAGTTGTTAAATTTCCATCGCTAAAAATTGAACCAGTAAGAGAGTTATTTACGCATCCTAGTCAAACATTAACCTTATGGGGGTACTGTGTTCGAGTTAAGTTTTGGATATGAGGATTGGTACAGGACCAGTATCTGGATTAATGAAAGCGACATTTGTGATTTTTTTATGGAAAAATAAAAGATTAGTACAAACCGGAAATTCTGAGAGCTGACCTCCCCATTGATAGTAAAGCTAGCTTCATCAGTAAATATTATCTTACTTAACATTTCTTCATTTGAACATTGTTTCACAAAAATCGGTACGCTTCATTTTATCTTTCTCGGTAAGTTGTTGATGATTTGAAATTTTATAGGGTTTATACTTAAATTCTTTTAGGGTTCTGTATACCGAGTTATACGAAATTTCAAAATGTTTAGCCACATCTAAAAGTGATCCTGTAGGCCGTTCCTCAACATAACAGAGGATTTTATTTTCATTTCTTCGGTTAGAATATGATTGGTTTTGTTTGTTTTTCTATGACCAGTTATAAACACAACCATCTCTTTTAAAATTGTTAAAAATATTGAGAATGGTTTTCGCAGGCCTTTCAGGGTAGTGGAATGAAAACATGTTCCGAACGTTTCTCAAGCTACGATTTTGTTGGTACCACATCAGCATTGTCACTTTTCTTTATTATTATACCTGTTCATTATGTATTTCACTAGTAATTAATTAATAAAACTCAATTGTAAAAAAACAAGTTGACCTAAAATGATTGTAATATTGACCTTCGCATACTTGATTTTTTAAAATTTAATTAATTTTTTTGTATCAAGTTACCTAGGATATGCACAATGCTTTGACATTTTTCTTTTATAATTACACATAGAACATAGAATATGTAATTGAAAAAGAAGAACCCGGTAGAACTAAAAGTAATGTATTTATTAAAAAAATAAGATCTACAAATATCAGCTTAATGTATCTTTGCATTATTTTTTTAGCTGTCTATATCATCTTCCTGACTTTTCTGTAACATCCCATTGAATATAATTTTTACAAATTTCAAGAGTACAGTTTTGCAATGTTTTTCTACATCGAAATAACTTGGACTTCTCCGTAACAATCATCCCAATTGTAATAGTTTTTATTTACAATCACGATTGTAGTGGTTGGACAAACCGTCATTCTTAACTGTAAAGATTTACTATGAAAAGTTAACTTTTCTTCACTTTTGAACCAATAACTGGTTAGACGAAAAGTTTCTAGAGGAAGCTAGACAGTAACAAAATGTTATGATTAAAAATACATGTAAAGGTCCTCAATCTACAATAAATGTTCAGAATTACTGCTTCTAGCCTGGATACAAACATTCAATATTTTAATCATTGACTGCCAATAGCTTTCAAACACATCAGGTCGTTTTAATTATCCGATTATCAAATCATTTAAACTAGTTTAAGCTAATGACTTTAGATATCTCCATACGAAATAATCTAGAGGGTTTAAGTTTGAGGATCGAGCAGACCTTGAGTGACTCCGTATGTTGGTGTTAAAAAGTAAGAACAACCAAACTGAAATGTGGTAGTGCACCATCATTCATAAACCACACTGCAATACCTGTTGCAATGATTTATCCTCCAGAAACTCAAATTGCGTTCAAACAGTAGCGATACACATTTCCATTAAGTCTTGCTGGTGGAAATATTGGTCCAATTACATATTCCAACCCAAACATTCAACAAAAACTGATGTTGAATGCGATCGTCAAATACTTCATACGAATTTAAATCTGCTCACACATTGTTATTGTGAAGATCACTTATTGAATTTGTAAGAAACGGGCTTCATCAGTTTAAAGAATCTGTGTCAAAACTAATGTTTGCAAAATCCATTGACATAATACAATACGTGGAGGTAAATCAGTATGTAGTAATCCATAAACGCGTTGAATATGATATCGATACAACTAACAATTTCCCAAACCACTCAATATCTTGCCACAATTAAGAATTTACGTGGCCGTCAAAAATATAAATTAATTGAAAATGTCAATGTGTTCCTATAATTTTCAATCAAACAAAACTGTTTTTCTAGGCTACCTTCAATAATTGCGGTGAGGTTTAAGCCACCCTGGGAGGGTAGACTCATAACGCACCAAAAATAAATGAAACATGTAATTTATTAATTTACGGATCATAATAGAAATATCACAAGCTAGAATGTTAACATTGCGTATTGACTTCTAGGATAACTCACATCCAGGATAATTATAAATGTTTAGAGAAAAGACATCGGTACATTAACTAATATTAACAAAGAACACAATTGATAAGATATGCAACCACAAGTAATTGTCTTACACCCAGCGCCAGATTATCCATTAAGCAGCATAGGCAACTGCTTAGACGCGCCGACGCCTTAGAGGCGCGGCGATAAAGAAAACAATAATACAGGGTGATTTATACCACGAGGCGAAAAATGAAAATATGTGTTCACAGTTTGATTCTAAGCAAAAAATGCGAAATAAGTTTTTTTCCAATCGGCCTTTGTTTTCGAGATATCAAGATACCAACTTTTGAAAGATATGATTTTAAGTTTCACAAAAAACTAATATAGAGTGCTTTGAAACAAGAACTTTTTTTATTAGTTATTGACAGTTTCACATTTGGGTAGTGTTTGTGATTGTTAGCCTTAAAAATTTAGTCCAGAATACAGTTCAGCAACGAAGAATATCCCGACAATTACTGGTGGTGTAAATCTACGACACAACGCTGTAAGGGAAGAAGAAGTAATCGATGCAGTGCTTAATGAACCAGATATTAGTACTAGGAAAATTGCAACCCGTCTGCAAGTTTCTCAAATTTTGTTTGGAGGACTTTAAACAGAGAAGTATTGCACCCTTACCATTATCAGTGTGTCCACGATTTACAACCAGGAGATGCAGTACAAAGATTACAATTTTACGGTGGTTTCTCGCACAGCACAGGCAAGATCCTAACTTTATTCGTTCCATGTTGTGGTCCGATGAAACTACCTTCACTAGAAATGGCATCAGTAACGGTCACAATGAGCATGTATGGTCAGTATAAAATCCGCACGCATTTAGACGACATAATTTTCAACGTAGATTTTTGATTAATCGTGGTGTGGCATTTTCAACGATCGTCTACTGCCAACACAAATTCTGACGCGTCGTGTCAATGCTGCGTCCTACTTAGAATTATTGGATGATCACTTGCACGAGTTGTTAGCAGATGTTCCACTTGCGTTGCGCAACGTGATGTGGTATCAGCACGAGGTTGTTGTAGAATGGTTAGATAACCATTTTAATGGAAGGTGGATAGGTAGGCGCGGTCTAGTTCAGTGGTCCGCTAGGTCGCCAGAACTAAATCCATTGGATTTTTTCTTCTGGGGCCACGTAAAACAACTTGTGTATGCAGAGGAAATTTGCAATGAAGAACAATTACATGACAGAATTGTGAATGTTGCACTTGAAGTTAAAATTCAACAAGACTTTGTGCAGTTTATAACTCAGTGGTTTTACGTTGCCAGGATTGCATCGCAGCTGGCGGTGGACTTTTCGAACATACTTTGTAAGTTATGGTATTGGTTCTTCTTTGTGTTACAGTTACAAGGTTTTTAAATAAAGTTTTCATATTGCCTACTATTATTTTTGTGTGAAACTTGAGACCAGGTCTTTTAAAAGTTTGAACCTCGATATCTCGACAACAAAGGCCGATTGAAAACGACGACAAGGCCGATTGAAAAATAAAATTATTTCGCATTTTTGTTTAGAATCAAACTGTAAACAAATATTTTCATTTTTCGTCTCTTGGTATAAATCACCCTGTATTCAAATACAGGGTTCTGTATTAGTACGTCGTACTTTCCTAGCAGCTAGCCCATTGGAGATAAGTAAAACAAAATTGTACTTAACATAATTGGTTTAAAAGATCACTTCTTAAAATTATTTTAACGATACAGGGTGTCCCATTTTACGGGATGCCAAAAATTAATTTGTTTTTAATGGAACATCCTGTATCTTTCAAGGTGTTCTGGGGTAGAAAAAAACAATTTTAATTACAATAAGTTTTGCGACACCTATTGTATTATATTTTTTACACCGAAGAAAGCCATTGGTGGAAAATAAATTACATACTAGTAGATGCCACATGTCGGGGTCTAAAATCATTCTAATCACTGAATTGGCAGGAATAGACCCTCCAGGACTTTTTATAGGGATATGTAAAAAGAATAGTGGACTTGTTTGTAAGCATTTTACCTCAAATGTTGAAGAGAGTGGAAAGGTCTTTTCAGCAGCAAATCAGTTGGTGCTTCAATAAAAATGAAACACATTGGAACACTTGTTGTAGTCATTTCTTCAATTTTGTGACACTAAATCATCGCCATTGCTTTCTTGGGAGCATAAAAAGTAATTAAAATTGTTTTTGTTTAACTATAAATATCTCCAAAACTATGAGGCTTAGCTATAGGATACCTTTAGTAAAAATTAAAGAGGAAAAGAATTCTATCTTATAGCGAAATAAAACCGGCTTTATTTCACAAACAAAAAACTGTTTGTTAAATAGAATAACTTTTTATTGAAAAACCCGTAATAAAGAAGTTTCCCATTTGGTGCGGACTTTGGGGATGACGCTGTATATACTAAAATCCAAAATTTGTGTTTTTGTTTGTTAGGTCTTTATATATTCAGTCCCTGTAGGTTTTAGGCCAAAACTAACTATATAATTGTAATCAGCATTAAAGTACGGAGGAAAGAATGGGTGGATTCGGGAAGGGGATCCACCAGGGAAGCTTGGGTTTATGTAGAGGCATACTTGTTTTCATTATCCGTGCGACAGAACGGGACTTTCAAGTAGTCTATCCTAAAATTGAAGCTTGTTGGTTTAGATGAACGACAGTCGTTACAAAATAGGAATTTAACGACGAATCGTTTAACTGGTCGTTAGCAATACGATAAACGATAATCAGTATGCAACGAATTGTTCACAAACGAACATTTACAGAATAGGTACGTTAATTAACTAATTTAGTATTTTTCTATACGAGTGAGTTGTAAGTAAGGAAGACCTCAATTATCTCAGAAACGGCTTCCACGATTATTATAGATTTTGGTGTTCTAGGGTTCTGTGATACGGCCGATATTATGATGGTACATTGTTGTCAGATCTTTTCTTTTACGAAGTAATAATGAACTTTGTTATTTTAAATTGATCACTCTGTATATTTTTGCTTTTTTGAAATGCTTAAGATATACTGATTATTTTTCATGTAATATTCTCTATACCTAAATGCCATACTTTCGGAGTTATACCTACATTTCATTATTATGTTCCCTCTCAATGTCTTAGGCACATTCGTTACGACATGTTGTATTGTGAACGCTTCGGGACATGCAAACCCTCCTGTAATGTTTTTCTTTCCCTCGCGCTCACTTCAAAAGCAATTTCATAACAGGAGCTCCTCCTGAAACTGTAGGTCTGGCTTCAAAATCAGAATGGATTAACACCGAATACTTTATTAAAGTATTACAATCACTATTAATAATGAGTAATCAAAAGAGCCACATATCTATTGATGGTCTTAATTTCTGCAAGCGTTTTGGTGTTTAACTGTCCCGCTTCACTGTACACATAAACTGGAACATCAATGTAGGGTTTCTAAAACCTTTCGGTTTTTCTACAATAATGTTTTAAACTCCTGGTAAAAGGCCAATTCAAAAACACTAGTAACAATATATCGAGTCGCATCATTTGTTGGAATCGCATATTCTTGGACAATGACGCCAGTAAACAAAGCAGCTAGTTTTAGAGAAGCTGGAATATTTCCTTTTGATAAACATGTTTTTTCCAAATAAGATTTTGTAGTTAACTAAGTAACCAAAAGACCATTTCCTGCAAAGTTTCCGTCGACTGTCAGACACTATCAACAAACAAGCAGTTAGACTCTTGCAAAGACATTCGCGTTTGTCAGTCCATCTGACGTTATCCAAAGCGATCAGAATACACTGTTCGCAAAAACACGCGAAGAAAGGGTAAAACAATAGCTCAGAAAAAATTATATTATAACATACAACATCTCTATTTACGACAGTGACAGTGTTACATGCAAAACGTAACACAAATGAAAGGGGTAACTAGTTCAGACAAGACGGGTCGTGATTCGTTAAGTTACTCGATGAATTTCCATTTGGGGTGCTAGAAGTCAGGTTCTCAAATAAAATGTGTCGATATTAGGGTTGTTTATGGGCGCCAGGCTAGGATTTAAAAAAAAAAGAGAAAAATTCCACGAGCCCTTACTTACCAGAGGAGTTTTGGGACACCTGTTCGTACACCGCTTCAGAGGTCCGCCAAGCGCACGACGCAGCTACTTGTAGAGAATATGTACACAGGAACATAAAAGTTAAGTAAATAATAAACCGGACTTGAACAAGAAACAAAGTATATTCACACACCGTTCATAATGTACATACACAGGTACAATAATTCCGAGGGTGACAGCGTCGGGATACCCAAAAATAGCAAACAACAAAAAAGAAAATAACGACTTACATACGTTACAAGAATATTTCACAAAATTATTCTGTGAGATTTGAAACGTTAACAAACTAAAAATCCTACATCATTTTGTTATTACCACGTGGCAAGAATTTATTGATAAAAGTAATTAAACTTAAATTACAACCGCATTACCGCATTTATCTCGTCACAATTCTTATCTGTTCTTAGGATCGAAGCGTACAACGCCTCTTATGTCCGTTATTGACCGCACACAAGAATAAATCAATTGTTATGTCGGAATAACTCTGGTTTTTAGTTCAAGAAATCAATCCATTTAATTTTAATCAAAATCCGCGTCACTGGATAAATATTACCGTTCTCCTACCTTAACTCGGCGTGCCCCTGCAGAATCCTCTGAAGAAGCGGCATACGGCAGGCCCCCAGGTCAAGGTACACGCCCCCAGATGAAAATGGGAGGAGTCAATGAGCACCAGCTCCACGAAGAAATCCAATACACGGGGAAAAAGGATCCTTATCGTAACATTATTTTTAAGATATTATACGCCTAAAGGGTATATCGAGAAGATCGTACTAAATTCTTTTTAAGATATTATACGCCTAAAGCGTATGTCGAGAAGATCGTACTAAATTCTTTCTACGAAAGTGACACCTGGATGCTTGTCGAGCTGAATTTTGCCTTAGTAGAAACCGCAATTTAAGCGAACTTTAGGGTAGATACCCCAACACTAAAACAATACTTGTACGCTACGATGAATGTAAAATGTAGAAATAACCGCGTTGAGCGAAACATGTTTAAGCATCTTAGTAATTTATTTCATCGCATTCAAACGTTCAACAACTAACTGACATTTCTCAGTCGTTCGCTAAGATGACTCAACAACCGCGCATCATCATCCCCTACTCGTATGTCGAATCTTGGCACGTCGATTACGCACGGACCGCTGATACAATTCACTTAATGTTACCTGGCCGCTCGTCGAATCAACGACGACGACACGACCCCCACACTAAGCTGCGTCCGCGATAAAACCGTGACGAGGACGGTTAGTGAGCCAGTCGCGCTCCGGTTTTGCTAACCGTAAGATATGTATTGTATTGCAAAGTGGGTTAGTGGTTATTGTATTTTATTTTACTTCAATTAAACGAATTCACTTTTCTGTGCGTTACTTAATGAAACCAACCCCATCGGGATACCAATTGGCGCTTGAACGTAGGATTAACGAGTGATATCAAATCAACTTTTGAGCAGTGCGCTAGAGAACTCGCGACCGAGAGACCAAGAGAATGCCGGACATCCGAAGCACTACAGCAGCAGCCGCGGAAACTACGAAGAATTACGAGACCGAACCCTCTACAGGAAATCATCCATTACCGGTCTGGACACCGGCCAACCGTCCAGTGATGCCCAAAACCAATCAAACGCGAAACTCTTCTTCAACCTCTTGAACGAACTCCCTGATGCGGTAAAGAAACCAACGTTCTCCGGCGACATCCTAGAAGACCCGGAAGAATTTATCGACAATTTTGCGGAATACGTCGCCGCGAGACGTGTACCAGCAAAGAGGAACGTCAAGACGATCAAACAATGCCTAACGGGCACCGCCGCCCACTCGTGGTCTGTATACGCGGAGATTGCGACGTACCACGACTTCGGCCGACTACTGCGTAAACAATACAACGCCGAAGTTACCGCACGGTTGTGGGAACAGTTCTACGCGCGCTCGCAGGGCATCTCGAAGCACATTGCCGCAGTGCCACTACTGCCCGGACAAGCATTTTCACAAAGATTGTGACGTAATCGCCGAACGCTACCGCAACCAGGGAAACTTTCAAGGGGCCGGTCCGTCGTCCAACCGGCCCTAAAATTAGCTTACGTGGGCCACCCGCAACCCTGTATCATAACCAGCGTCGACGGACAGGACGTCAACGCGCTTATCGACACGGGGTCCACATATTACTTTATCGCCAAAGAGCTGGTGCGAACTCCACTAGAACCAACCACAGTACGGAGTGCACAAACCGCATCCCTCAAACCGTTAACCGTTCTGGGCCAGAGCAAGCTTACCATCACTATGCGAGGCAAAACGACCTTCTTTGTGGTAGCGAATTTGACCCCGCCGATTGTCTTGGAAATGGATTGGCTGTGGGAACAAGGGGCAGTCCTCGACATCCGCCGCGGAACGTTGTATTTCGGCAACGGTCTGCGAAAGGTGGCGTACACGGAGAAAAAACAACCCAAGGCGGCAGCCTGCACCCCGAAGGCCGAACAAGTACAACACAGGTTCCCGGAGAACCTTCACGGGCAGCTCAACGCATTACTCAAAAACTTCACCGAGGTGCTCACTAACACACCGGGAACCTGCACAACAACGAGACAACACGCGATCCGACTAAAGGAAGACGCACCCGTTTCGGTTCCCACAATACCGATACTCATCACAAAAAAAATAAGTTATCAACCTAGTACTTCGAGTTATTTGTCGTCGGTGGTGATAGTACAGAAAAAAGACGACAAACCCCGGTTTTGCGTAGACTACAGGCGCTTAAATAGTGTCGCCGCAGACGAAAACGCCGCATTTCCGCTCATCCACGAAACACTACAGTGATTCACGATGGTTTACTTAGACGACATTGAACTCATGGGAAGAACACCTGAGGTACCTAGCACTAATCATCGAACGCCTACAACAACACGGGCTAAAGGTCGCTCTAGAAAAATGCCGTTTCAGGGTCAGATCAATGGAGTACCTGGGGCACGTCGTCTCCACCGAAGGCAACCGACCGATGTCGTCACACCTAGAAGCCGTGACCATTTCCCAACGACCAAAAAACAGGAAACAACTTCAGAGTTTTCTAGGGCTATGCAACTGGCTCCGAGAGTACGTGCCACGCTTCGCACATATGTTAGCTCCCTTGCACGACCTAACCAAGAGCAGCAGCAAGTTCCGGTAGACTAAGAAGCCGAAGCAGCATTCCAACAGGTGCACCAAAATATGGCCCAGCGGTTGCAACTTCACCGACCCGACTTCGCCCGCCCTTTCGTGCTGCAAACCGACGCTAGCGCACAGGGTATCGCAGCCGTGCTTTATCAGGAGGGAGAAACAGGTAGGCAAATCATCATCTACGCCAGTGTCAAGTTACAACCACATGTAGCGAGGTACCATGCTAACAAACAAGAGTGCTTGCCGGTCGTATGGGCAACCAAGAAATACCGATCCTATTTAAAGATAACAGGTTTACCCTACGCACCGATAGCAAAGTTTTGACGTGGCTACACCGATTCAAAGAGCAAAACGCCAAGCTGATGAAATGGGCACTACTGCTCCAAGAACTAAACTTCGACGTGGAACACTGCCCCGGGAAGGAGAACGAGCTGCCAGACCATTTATCTCGGCACGCTAACCTGCAAGAGAGGGTCGACGAGACGGAAGTGGAACGGCTCCTACCGCCGGAACCAAGCATCCACTAGATCTCAGCCGTCGACATCGTACGGAAAGTCCTCCGGGAGCAGCGAGCCTCAGAAGAAACACAACAACGAGTCCGAAAGTGGCAAGCATCGACGCCGGAACACCCAGACCACCGGAACTTTACCGTTACCGACGTATACCTTTTTCAGCAGAAAGACAATCACAAAGCTTTGTACGCTCCCAAAGTGACAAGAGAGGAAATACTATATGCCTACCACGATGACTTTACCGCCGGTCACCCGGGCCAGGACGAGACCTACAGAGCCATTCGGCAAAAACTAAAAGAGCAAGCAAGAAACCACGTTCGATCGTGTTGGGTGTGCGCCTCCGTAAAACGCGGCGCGCCACAAGAGACGGTCACGAACCGACCGCGGGAGCCCACAGGCCCTTGGGAAACGGTATCGGTTGACCTCATGGGCCCATACACCGCCGATCAGCAGGGAAGACGTTGGATCGCCGTAGCAGGGTGGAAGCAGTACCACTGGGAAAAACAACATCGGACGAAATAATCCGTTTTCTCGACGACGAGGTGTTCCGCCGGTACGGCTTTCAAAAGCAAATGTGTCCGACAACGGCCCGCAATTCACGTCGATAGCATGAGACGCCGCAACCCGGCGCTGGGGGCAATGCACTGGACGAGGCCGATCTTTCACCCACAGGCTAACCCAGTCAAACGGCGTAATCAAAAGATTAAGAAAGGCTTTAAAGCGGCACTCCTCTACAAGAAACCTCAGGAGTGGTCAAACGAGTTAGCCGCTGTCCTGTTCCAACTAAGAACACGAAAGAACGCCGCCACTCGCCTCACTCCTAACAAGGCACTGCTGGGGTACGACGCGCCACGACCAGGTGATTGGGAATTGTCAAGAGCACAATGCACGCCTCAAGACGAAAGACTAGGTGTAGTTCATCGCAACCGCTACCGTTCCCGATACGCGAGATACGGGCCGACTAATACGAACTTTGCCATAGGGGCAGCGGTGATGGAACGCACACACGCCGGAGTTAGCGGACAGTTTTCGGCCACTTGGCAAGGACTTTGCCGAATAGTTGACACCGCCGGCACCAACGCCTACTGGGTGGAAAGACCAGATCTACAATGGGCGAAGGTGCATACCCACGACCTCCGCCCGGCGCCAACCACAAGGGCGCCTCGACCTGACGTTGACGAGCCACCGCCGGCTGATCATCCGGATGACTCCGACGCGGAAGAAACTTCACCAGGGACAAGTCAACAAGAGGACCAACTACAGGACGAAGCCTCCAGGTCTGGGAGGACTGTTACCCGGCCGCTCGTCCAATCAACGACGACGACACGACCCCACACTACGCTGCGTCCGCGATAAAACCGTGACGAGGACGGTTAGTGAGCCAGTCGCTCTCTGGTTTTGCTAACCGCAAGATATGTATTATATTGTGAAGTGAGTTAGTGGTTATTGTATTTTATTTCACTTCAATTAAACGAATTCACTTTTTGTGCGTTACTTAATGAAACCAACATCAACATAACATCAAAAGATTGCCCTCGAAAATTAATGTAATACAATATTGTGCTTGAAATTTTAGAAAAACAGCCATATCATAGAAACCTGATAAATTAGAATAGAAATAATAACTGCTACAGAAAGGCGAAAACGTACTCCACAAACTGGCACTTAAAAATCAAAACTAACGATGTAAATAAATTAAGGAATCGCGAAAAACCTTAGAATTCGCGCAAAAACGGTGAAAATTTTATACGACAAAAATTGCATTTCATTCAATTTAAACTCAGACGAACGCCATAACTTTATCTATTAACCAACGATAACCGCAAATAAACCCACAAATCGACTGAGAAACGACCAGAAGGTCACAACAGTTTGGTAGAAGATGAAAACTTCTTAATTGAAGAAGACAACCTTTATCACACTAGATCCTAACAAACTTGTTCAGTTAAATCCAGTGATTGGTGAGACTAGACTATGATATCGGCTTAAATAAAAGAATCCAAAAATATTTTGAATTTTTTGTAAAATTATGAAAACCAGCATTTGCTTCGTGTTCCCCATTGTAGAAGACATTTCTAAAATTTTAAATAATCAGATTATTAAAATTCTGAAGACACCAAGGATCAGAAGAAGTAGCACTTCTTTCCAAATTTGAAAACGTTTTCTTTTAACGTTCTTATTAATAAATTTTTTAATAAAAAAGTAATATTAATGGTATAATGTGTACAATTTTCAGTAGCCAAACTTTATCGGGATATGAATTTCATATTTTAAATCACATTACTTGGACATTCAGTAGGTCAAAATTTCTTGTCTTACTGTAGCCACCTTTCCCCTACAGTTACTAATTTGAAAACTCGATATAATATTACGGTTACAAAATAATAAAATAGAAAAACATTCTTTTGAACGCGATAAACCTAATTGCAATTTCCTTCATTAATATTATCGGTTTTGCATCTCCTCGCTTTTTTACATTATTATTAGTCACAAACAGCAAACGTAATCTTAATAGTATTTACTCAACTCCTTCACAAAGAATAAAAAATAAAAATTTTCTTATCGCGAGTTTTTTAATGCCGACAACCCTTTGTAAATTGCTCCATTATTTTTATTAAGAACGACAAAGAAAATTCTTGATTTTTAATGAAAAACTTTACGAAAACCCAAATTATAAATTGTGCGCGTTTTAAAGGTAGGTATTATAAGTGATGTTGAATTATATATGGATTTAATTCATAAACTTCACAAAACTTCGTTTCGAGTTTATTAAATTAAAGTTTAGCTATCCGAAAATTAATTTGCAAATACCACATCCGAATTTGAATTCTTGTTTGAAATAATCCAAAGTTTTTTTAAATTGTGCAAACAACAATTTTTATTATATTTTGGAATAATTTTATTTTTATTGTAAGGGATGCATAATTTTTAAAGATTATTAAGTTTAACACAACTATGTAATAAAAATGATATATGACCAATAGTTATTTACGTAACATGTGCGGAAACTGTTTACGCACATGTTGCGTATTCTATTTTTGCTCGATTTTTTTTCGATAATTGCATTTTCAAATCAGTATTATTGTAATATGTAAATCACAAATTTTAATTAGTAAGCTGTGACTATACACGGATATGCACATAATGTATACATTTGTCATCTAACATCTAGTTAACCTATTTAATTGTTAAATTTTTATTTGAAGATTTGTATTGTTTTACAACATTTACAACAAATAAACTATGCAAAAGTTGTATTGTAGATAACGAACAAAGTAAGTAAATTATCATATTGTTTGTGGAAAGCTTCTAATGTGGAGTGTTTTTGGTAGTTTTGAAACACCTGTTCGGGATAACTGCCTGTTTTACGTGTGCTCTTGATTGTTTCATAGGTAAGGAGTGCAAAAATAGATATTCAATTACATTAATGCAAAGATTAATTTTAAGTGTGTCTTTTTCTTCTATAACAATATTTTACCATCCTTCTTACGTTAATTAGCTATAATTTTGTAAGTTGGATGCCGAATAATTAGGTTGTCTTTCATAACGTATTGATTGAGTGATTAAACGCGACTATCGACATAACGAATTCAACAAGTGGCATAAACATACTAATGCTGGTGAGACATTACTTCAGAAGAAGTTGGTCTGCTTCTAAGACGTTTCCATAATTGTGCCTCTTTAAATTGTTTTCAGTTCCTACATGTAAAGTCTAGTTGGTTGATGTAAGTCAATAATTGTGTGTGTGAGAGTCTTCGTTCGAACTGTAGCGTCAGTTTCATACATGTTTATTTGCTACTTCAATTTTACAATTTTTATGGCTTAATCCTAAATGACAAAAAATACTTAAATAACCCCATTGGATCGGCTTTCAACTTCAGAGTTTCCTCGTCCGTTTATTTCCGATCCTCTGGGCTGACAATTCATTCTAGCTTAACCTAAAATGACATACTTCGGCCTCTTGTGCCTTGGCATGTCATCTACATCGTAATTCCAGAGCCGCGTTATAAGTGGGTTGGGGTGGGCCGCGATAACCGCGTGAAGCGCAGTTGCGGATTGGCGTGCGAAGTCTGCTATCTTAGGGATTTGAAGTTCGTGATGAGGATTAGCTGTTGTCTTCGTGATTGTTCTGGTGGCTTTGTCAATACATTTCTTCACGAGATCGGTGAGTTTTATAACCGTGTCTTGAATTTGTGGGATATTTTTAATAATCGGAACTTCCGTTAGCTGGATGCAGCGTAGGTTCGTACGGCCCGTCAACTACGAGGTTTCGAGTACTGGCGAAGTCGTGCAGAAGTCGACCGTTTCGGTTTTGCCTTCTGCTGTACCAATCTGTATGTATCGCGTTTAAGTCTCCGGCAAGTATTGTCGGTGTACGAGTGTTGAGTATAGCGTCTAGATCGGTTTCTAGTATGTCTTTGGTGGGCGGATTGTAGGCGGCGCAGAGAACTATATCTCCGTTGGCTGCCGTGTTTACCACGATTTGGGTGGCCTCCAGGTTTTCTAGACGTGGCGTCGGGATGCGGTGGAGTGAGATGGAACGCTTGATGAAGATAGCCGTTCCACCGCCTCTACCTGTCGTCCGGTTGTCGTTGTACCTAACGTAGTTACGAACTTTGGGATTGTTGCAATTTTGAAGATGCGTTTCGGAAATTAGCGCGACGTCTATGTTTTGTCTATAGAAATTCTGAAAACTCTAAGACTTTGTGTTGAAGACCGTTCTAATTCCAAATGGCGACGTGAAGGGAGTTCGGTTTTCTAGGAGGACGTGTACCCATTATTCGGTTGTGGATCAGGTTGCCTGAGGAGTTCTGCGATGAGACGAGCTTCCTCTTTCGTGACTTCTTGAATGACTTCGCGGGGCTTCTTTGCTGGGGCTGGGGCGGGTTGGGAGCGACCGGCGGTGGCCTCGGCAAACGAAGTCGATGGTTCTACCCATTGCGGGCGCTGGATTAGGTGTCCTTTGTACCTGTGGAAGAGGCGGCTTAGTTTGACGTCTTGTCGGGTGCGCCGGGCATCCCTTGTAGTTGGCAGGGTGGTCCTGTTGGCAGTTGCAGCAGATTGCGGGTCCGTCTTCCCTCTTCTTAGTGCACTTGTAGGAGAAGTGCGGCTCCAAGCACTTGACGCATCGGGCGGCCCCTCTGCAGCAACGAGCGGAATGCCCGAAGCCTTGGCAGCGGTAGCACTGCCCGATGTCGCCTCGCGGGTGCGGTGCTTCTACGCGGACTTGAACTATTCCGATCTCAGTGAGTTCGTAAATAGATTTCGCTTGCGGGTTCTTCTTCAGTTGAACCAGGAGTAGCGGGGTCGGTCGGCCTGAAATCATTCTCGAGACTTTCATTACTTCGAAACCCATACCCTCGAGGTGGCTTCTGACGTCGTGGGTGGCTTCGTCGTAGAGCGGCATGCAGCGGATGACAATATTTAAGGGTTGTTCCTCCTTCAGAAGATAGGAGTGGAATCCTTGATCATTGGTTTCCAGCGCGGCGGTGGCAGTCTTGAAGTCTTCTGCCGTCTCAACCTGGATAGAGACTCCGTGTCGCGTCGCCTTTACCCTAGAGACCAAGACGTTATTCTCCTTTAACTTCGTTAGGGCCTTACGGTAATCGTTTTGGCTATGCAGAACGATTGGCGGGATCTTTGTTGTCTAGTAAGTGCGGTGCGGTGGTGTCCTCAGTGTTGGCGTCGGAAGTCACGGAAACAGTAGACCTCCTTCTCTTGTTGGACACAAGAGAAAAGCCATCCTGCTCCATAAAGTTCTCGTCCAACGGGGTAGGGGTAGGGACTTCGGTAGTTTTCTTTCTTCCCTTCTTTGCGGCTGGGGTGGTTGGTCCGCAGGAATCAAGGAAGGAGGCAAGCTGCTTAGACAGTTCTGCGATCTGTTTTCGCAACTCGCGGTTCTCCTCTCTTAATTGCCGTATGTCGTCCTGTTGATGGTCCATGGCGCTGTTGATGGTAGCGGCGGCGATGTTCTTCCAATCTTCGGCAAGCAACACGACGGATTCCATTTAACCTAAGAAAAACAAAAATCGCTTTTGCTATAAAATAGCAGTCGCCGTACTAAGAAAATTCTTTAAGTTGTTACAATACATATGTAATGCAACGACACCTAACTAAAACGTTGGGTTGCTTTTAAAAGCAGGAGTCGCTATGTCGCTAAGAGCGTTATCCCTCAAGCTAGGCACATAGCGCACTACCCCTACGCAACGAACCTGCGTTAGAAGGGTTGTGATTGGCCAGCACACCCTTTAATACGGCTACGCACACCAGCAACAGGCACTCACCGGCGTGACTTCACACGGTACGAGTTTTTTGACTGGCGTGTATAACCCGTTCTAAACTACCCTCACACCAGGCATATGACAGTCAAACAAGCGCGCAAGGAGCAACAGTACATTCACCACGGAGTACACGCTTTCCTGCGGCGTTCCACGGTACCATCATTGGTGACACCGCTACCGCCAAAGCGCCGACAACTGAAGGCACCCCAGTCAGCAACAAACAGGATACACCTCGGTCCAATCCAGCGCCGCATGGTAGCAGCCTGCCCTGTCACACAGTAGCCCACGCAGCAGATCCAGTCCGAGGGCACTTCACCCGAGGCTTGGCGGTTGGTCCTATGTGAGCAGTCATCATGGCGCGTGGACCGCATCAGCGAGCCCAGCCGTCTGCACCCGATAAACCCACGTCGGCAATTACGAGCGTACATTCACGCGGCACGCAAGAGCTATATTCAATCTAGTGATAAATAAGTGTAATGTAAATAAATAGCAATGTAAAATAATTATAAGTGTTTATGAATAAATGACATAAACCCGGTGGCAACTGAAGAGCACAACAGTATACAAACAGTGCAACCGTGACGGAACCCGAGCAACAGCTACAGCGGACACAACGTATACAAATACGCATCCCGCCCTTCTGGCCGGACAACCCCGAACTATGGTTCGCGCAAATCGAGAACCAATTCCAAGTAAGCTGAATTTTCAGCAGACACAACAACGTAACAAGAAATTTGGAAGCCAGTACGCACGCAAGGTACGTGACATCCGACGGAACTAATCCGAAGACTCAGCGTCAGCCAGGAACAAAAGAACAAGCAACTACTTGAGCGAGAAGAACTCGGAGACCGCAAACCCTCACAGTTTTTGAGACACCTGCAACACCTAGCTGGAACAACAGTGCCAGTGACCCTGTTAAGGTCCATTTGGTCTAGCAGATTAAAACAAGCATACAAGCAATCTTGGCCACACAATCAGCAACAAGCCTTCCAGACGTAGCAGAATTATCCGACGAGATACTAAACACGACGGCAATCTCAATCGCAGTGCAAGCAGTTAGCACCACGGACGATACACTCAACAAGTTAATTAACGAGGTCGCACAACTGAAAATGCAGCTCCAAGAAAGACCCTCAACAACCAATAGAAGTCGGAGCCGCTCAAGAAACAAAACATTCGACACATGCTGGTTCAACTATAAGTTCGGCGACAAGGCAAAGGAAGTGTCACCCTCCTGCAAAACCGCCAAACAGGGGAAACGATATGAGCAGTCGTTGATGACGGCCAACGACGCTCGAAGACACCCTGGAGATTCGTCGTGGCAGATACAAACAAACCCATCATAGAGGCAGACTTCTTATCAGATTATAGACTACTGGTGGACATGCAACAACAAAAACTACACGACTCAATAACAAACCTCACGGCAAAAGGCCAAACAGCTACTGACCCGCGAAACCAAGGGATCAGTACAGTGCGCAATGACCAGAAATACTACAAACTGCTGACCAAGTTTTCAGCAATTACAAAACCAGCAGGGAGAGCAACGCAACATACCACCAAACACCATATTTACATAACGGAAGGTCCACTAGTCGCAAACAAACCAAGAAGACTGGCGCCAGATAAGCTGAAGCTAGCCAAAAAGAGTTTAAATTATGACCCAGTTAGGCATCGCGTCACCATCAAAAAGTTCATGAGCAGCACCGTTACACATAGTACCCAAGAAAAACGCCGAATGGACACTCTCAAACAAATACACCGTGCCGCACATAGAAGACTTAGGCCAAACACTTTACGAAATAAGGTGTTTCTCTACGATAGACTTGGTAAAAGCATATCACCAGATTCCGGTTGCAGAGAAGACGTGCCTAATCACTACACCATTCGGGCTATACGAATTCCCGAATATGACATTCGGGTTAGAAACGCAGTACAAACATTCCAGAGACTTCTGCTACGTATATATCAACGACATACTGGTAGCTTCAGCATCCGAGCAAGAGCACAACGGAATAGTCATCAATCCCGCTAAGTACGCGTTTAGGCAGACGCAAATCCAATTCTTAGGATACCAAGTACCAGAGCAAGGCACACAACCACTACTACACACAGTCAAAGCTATACAAGAATTTGGGACACCAAAAACGACAAAGAAGCTGCGGCAGATGTTAAAAATGATCAACTACCAGAAACGGGTTATACCCAACACAGTCCAGGCACAAGCCCCCCTAAACAACCTGTTAAAAGGAAAGGTTAAAGGAAACCAGCCAGTGCAGTGGAGCGAGGAGGTCCAGCAAACATTCGAGCAATGCAAGCAGCAAATTGCTCAAGTAGCGTTACTGACGCATTGACGACTAGAAGCAAAACATCAGTAACGACAGATGCGTCAAACTCAGTAATCGGAGGAGTCATCCAACAAAACGGATAATGGAAACAACTTGCATTTCTGTCACACACGCTATCAAAAGCGGAACAAAAATATGCAGCGTACGACAGGGAACTCCTGGCCATTTACCTTACGATCCATCACTACCAACACTTGTTGCAACGGAGGCAGTTCACAATATATACGGACCACAAACCAATCACCCTCGCGTTTAAGCAAAAACTCGAAAAGTGCTCATCACCGCAGTTTCGGTACCTAGACTACATAGGAAAATTCTTGAGAGACATCTATCACATAGCAGAAGGATACCATAGTAGCCGAAACAAATAGCGACCGGGATCGATTTTAACAAACTGGGAGAAGAACAAAAGCACGACGAAGAGCTACAGGAAATCCTGCGTCAGGGAACCACAAGCCTACAGATAAATAAAATATTCATGCCCGGACACACATCCAAAATATACTGCGATATTAGCACAGCAGGGGCCAGGCCATTCGTCACAAGCACCTTCAGAAGACAGACGTTCTAGAGTGTGCACCAGCTATCGCACCCAGGAGCGAGAGCATCAGCCAAACTCACAGCACAGAAATTTGGTGACCAGGCATCCAGATCAACTGACGAAAATAGGCGCAACAATGCATACACTGCCAGAAATCTAAGGTAACAAACCGCAACCTCAAAGGTTTGACACACCCTCAGCAAAGTTCAGCCACGTGCACATTGACTTAGTCAGACCATTTGTGTATCAAACGAACACAAATACATACTCACGTGCATTGACCGAAAGAAGACATCTGCGCAAAAACGGTGGCGTTAGTGTGTTAGGAGAACAAACGGATACCAGGAGAATTCCTGAGCTAATACCAAGCAAGACAAAATCCTAGAACCGGCAACTTTTGTAACACAGCTGCAACGTCACGTGCAGACACTCAAACCAGCGCCCACATCTGCACACTCCAAAGAAAGAAAAAGCTTCGTTTTCCTAGAGCTAGACAAGACCACGCAAGTTTTAGTAAGAAACGACACCACAAGACGACTGTTGCAACAACCATATGACGGGCCATACAGAATCATCGGACAAAACAATGGAACAATTACCGTAGAAAAAAACGGCCAACCACACACGGTGTTGGCAGAAAGAGTTAAATCGTGCACTGTTAAAGGATATCGGAATGTATGTATCATTTTATTTTTATTGCTATGGTGATTTGTTTCGCGATCAGATTCTTTGTACAAATACGGCTATTCACATGCACCCCGCGTGTTCCAAACGTGATAACTATTCTGCTGTGTGAATCTTATTATAGTCAGTTAAGATTTTAACTAATATCTCGGAGTAGGAGATTCTCAAGTTGAATTTTATGTAGCATAAGGATGGTGAAAAGTACGAATGTTGTCAGAAATACTGAATTAACGTCACTTTCAATTTACACCACGAATTAGAGGTTTTACCGAGATCGATAATAATTAAAGCCACGATTGGAGAATAAAGCAAGATCACAGTTACCTTAAAAATTGGTTACTTGCTCAGATTTACGGTAAAATCGCATTTATACAAGGATTGCCTTCGAATGACGGACAACTTTTAAAAAATTGTTATCATATCGCATATCAACTGGAAAAAGGTAGGTTTATTAATTTGTAACTTTAACTAAAAGTATTTATTAATACCTTATTTATTACTCTCAGACTTTCAATTACCCTACGATATTTAGCATCAGAAAATATATACCGCCGGGATCTCATGTATGCTACCAGGATTCATAAAGGTACTAAAAAGTTTAATTGCATCGAACGTTTGTGAGAGCATTATAGAAATCATGATGCCCGAGTACATTAAGGTAAGAAGTTGATTAATGTCCATGTGTAGATTTTAGTACAAATATGTGAGTAAGGGCGGGTTATTTAGACTAAAATATGACTATAGGACCCAATATTCCTTAATAAAATATTGCTGTGGAAAAAGATACAGAGCGTTAAATTAATGTTTTCTTCATTTTTGTTAATAATTTTTTATCAGTTTTTATCAAAATCGGCATAGAGGTATAAATTTAGACCAAGAACATTATTTTATGTGCTATTTGTTGTAGGGGGGCGCCACGTGAATGATTCCTGATGATGAAATGGACTGGTAACTTTTTTGAGAAAACTTTTTAGTGATTTTAATTAGAGAATATGACGTAAACATCATTTCTACACAATATTGGTACTCCTATTTAAATACGATAATTTCATCTGATTCCGAGAAAAACGCAGTTGAACAGTTTGTAGTGTCAGAATGGGATTTCAAATATTACCTTGTAGGAACCTGTAATGTAGTTAGTAGAGCTGAGTAGAGAGGGCGTTCAGAAGGGTTATAAAAGCGAAGTTCCGGAAGAACTTCTCCTACTCCTGCGAACGCGGCTTCCTTAATAGTACCGAAACGTGCGTTAATAAACCTTAAGAATTATAGTATTCATTTATTAGTCTGTTATAAAATATACCAAACGAAGACTAAATTGGTGACCCCGAGTAAGTACCTTCACTTATTTAAAGTTTGAACGACAAAAAGAGCACGTGGTAATGGCGGAAGAGAATCAGACAGCAAGCAGCAACATACCTGCATCTCCAGCAGTGGTTACATCGGCAATTTCCTTACCACCCTTCTGGCCAAATCGCACGGAATTATGGTTCGCAACAGCCGAAGCAAGATTCAACTTAGCGCACCCAAAATCGCCCAGGAAGCGACCAAATTCAGCCACGTGCTGACGGTGCTTTCACCGGAAATCGCAGATGAGGTAGCCGACCTGATAACGAAGCCAGATCCGGTAGAACCCTACACCAAATTGAAGTTGGCAGTAATAAATAGAACAGCCCTATCAGAGACCCAGAAACTAAGGCAACTATTATCGGGAGAAGAATTAGGGTCCAGGAAACCAACACAATTGCTGAGACACATGCGGTTGTTAGTGAACGACACAGGTTATGTCAACGATGAAGTGCTGAAAGAGCTCTTCCTGCAACAAATGCCAGTTAATATTAAACCAATATTACTATCATTGTCTGGCGTAGGGTTGGAACAAATGGCGGAAGTAGCTGACAGAATAATAGAGCATACTCCTGTGATCGCAGCGGTGAGCGCTAAAGAATTTAAAGCGCCGGAAAGAGAGGAAGTGCTGACGGAAAATCCAATCACTGCGCTAAATGCCAAACTAGATAGTGTCCTACGAAGATTGGATAACTTAGAGAGAGGTAGTAGCAGGCAACGTCAGGCAAGTAGAGCCAGGTGCCGGTCACGGTCAAAAACGCCAGTTCCGGGGAGAACAAGGTGTGCTGGTATCATCGAAGGTTTGGTGACCGTTCCACAAGATGCACAACTCCTTGCGGGTTTCAAGCGGATACAAAAACGAGCGAAGTACGCAGTAGATTCGGCAACTGCTGCGAACCACAAGTCTCGCCGCCTTTTGTAGTAGATCAAACCACTAAGCACCATTTCCTCATCGACACAGGAGCCGACATCAGCATTTTACCTGCTCGATTTAAACACCAAGGATTGGACCCTGCTACTTCAACATTCAGCTTGCGAGCAGCAGACAACACCAACATCACAGTGTACGGGTATAAGACAATCTGCATAAATATCGGACTCCGCAAAGCATTTAAGTGGACTTTTGTGGTAGCCAATGTGACTGATGCTATTCTCGGTGCAGACTTTTTACATAATTTCAATTTAAGTGTAGATATTAGAAATAAGAAATTAGTAGACAATCAGACGAGTCTTGTAGTGAGTTGTCAGTGCAAACAATCTAGTACAATAAGTGTGCGCGCAGTATTCGGTGTGAATGACTCTAAATACAATGACATTATTCGTAAGTACCCTGACATTATTCGACCTACGTTAAAAGTTCCGCACGAGCAAAACCTCGACATCTTACATTACATCGAGACTAAAGGACCCCCTGTATATAGTAAACCACGTAGGTTAGCCCCAGACAAATACAAGGTGGCCAAGGAAGAGTTCCGACAAATGTTGGAAGCTGGCATAATCCGTCCGTCTTGTTCCGAATGGGCTACACCCCTACACCTGGTTAAAAAGGCAGATGGCAGTTGGAGACCATGTGGCGATTACAGGAACCTGAATGCGATAACTGTAGCAGATCGGTACCCTATTCCACACATACATGATTTCTCCCAAAATCTATCGGGCAAGGAGATATTTTCAACAATAGATTTGATGAAAGCTTATTTTCAAATTCCGATTAACCCAGATGATTGTAAGAAGACAGCGATAACGACACCTTTTGGATTATATGAGTTCGTGAGGATGCCATTTGGTTTAAAGAATGCCGCACAAACCTTCCAGAGGTATTTGGATCAAATATTTAAAGATATGGATTTTGTATACGTTTATATAGATGATTTATTAATAGCCTCTACGTCGGAGGAAGAGCATGTACAACACATTCAAATGGTACTTAAAAAACTAAACGAACATCACATAATAATAAACCCCAAAAAGTGTGTGTTCGGAGCAACTTCAGTTAATTTCCTGGGAGTTAGACTTTCAGCAGCCGGTTTAACACCAATCCCTGAAAAAGTCGATAGCGTCAGCAATTTCCCACTGCCGGAAACAGTAAAACAGTTGCAGTGCTTCCTTGGCATGGTCAATTACTACCGCAGGTGGATACCGAATGCAGCACAAATACAACAACCCTTAACAGAACTATTGAAAGGTAGCAAACACAAGAACTCGGTGATAACATGGAACAGCATGACAACACGAGCATTTGAAGAGTGCAAAGAAAACTGTCCGACACCGCAATTTTGACATTTCCTCACCCTACGGCAAACCTCAGTTTAGTGGTCGACGCATCTGATGTGGCAGTTGGCGGAGTGATACAGCAAGGCAGTAAAATGGCAAACCAATTTCGTTTTCTCTGTCAAACTCACGCAAGCTGAGAAGAAATATAGCACATATGATCGTGAACTGTTAGCAATATACAAAGGCATCCGACACTTCAAGCATTACCTCGAGGGTCGAGAATTTGCAATATTTACAGACCATCGCCCGCTTACATTTGCCTTCGCTCAGAAGCTGGAAAAATGCAGCCCAAGACAATGTCGTCAGCTCGATTATATATCTCAGTTTTCGACAGATATACAGTATATTAAAGGAAGTGAAAATTCTCCTGCAGATGCCCTTTCACGAGTAAGCACAGTAGCTAAAGTAGTAGCAGAGCAATTTGATAGCAAAGCCTTGCATGAAGCTCAAGAAAAGACGAGGAACTGTTGGAATTAAAACAAAATGAGAAATACTCATTCCAGAAAATTCCAACCTTACTTCCAGATGTCGAACTGTGGTGCGAGATAACAGGAGCAGATCGAAGAATTTATATTCCTAAGTCGTTCAGGAAGTCAATCTTTGACCTAGTGCATAAACTTTCACATCCAGGGGTTAGAAGTTCAGTGAAGCAAGTGACCAAGCGCTACTTTTGGCCAAACATGAGGAAGGATACGACCAGCTGGGCTCGATCTTGCATTCCGTGTCAAAGAGCTAAAGTTAGTCGTCACATTAAAGCGCCAGTCGGAACATTCGGCACACCAGATGCTAGGTTTTCCCATGTACACATCGACATCGTCGGCCCCTTGCGAATTCCGACGGTAAGCAATATCTTGTTACGATGATTGATCGCTTTAGTAGATGGCCCGAAGCTATACCTGTAGCGGATATTAGTGCTGAAACAGTAGCAAAAGCATTTTTTAATTGCTGGGTTCCACGATTTGGTAGCCCAACAATAATAACGACCGACCGAGGAAGACAGTTTGAGTCACTGGTTTTTCAAAATCTGGCTAAGCTAACTGGTATTAAAAGAAACCGAACCACTGCATACCATCCACAGTGTAACGGATTAGTGGAACGCTTTCATCGCCACCTTAAAGCTGCTCTGAAGTGCCATGACCTGAAATGGACTGAAGCCCTTCCCTTAGTACTTCTTGGGATAAGGAGCACAGTTAAAGAAGACATAGGTGCCACACCAGCCGAATTGGTTTATGGAACCACATTGAGACTTCCAGCAGACTTAGTCGATCTTCAAGCACCGAGCACAGCCATACCATTCGTAGAAACTGAATATGTAACAAATTTAAAGCAGCATATGAAAAGAATTCGTTACACTCAAACGGTAGCACATGGTCAAATAACAAGTTATGTTCCGAAAGACCTAAACACTGCAGAATATGTGTTCGTAAGGGTAGACAGCGTAAAGAAACCTTTACAATACCCATATGATGGCCCATATAAAGTGCTCCGCAGAAATGAAAAGTTTTACGAGTTGGACGTGTTAGGGAACGTAAAAGTAATATCAATTGATAGGTTAAAGCCAGCAACAGTTGACCCAGTCAAGTTTAAGGATGAATCGCCCAAAGCCCCGAGCAGTAAAGTCATGGTGAACGAACCAGCCACATCTTATCCGCCAAAACCATAGTGACGACTAGAACAGGGAGAACGGTTAAATTTCCCAAAAGTATGCGGACATGGTTACTGTTCAACCAATTTAAATGTACATAATTGTCATAATGTTGTTATCAGTTATTATGTTATAGGTTATGTATATTATGATTAATCTAATGTAACGTATACACTAGAAGGGGGGTACTGTAGGAACCTGTAATGTAGTTAGTAGAGCTGAGTAGAGAGGGCGTTCAGAAGGGTTATAAAAGCGAAGTTCCGGAAGAACTTCTCCTACTCCTGCGAACGCGGCTTCCTTAATAGTACCGAAACGTGCGTTAATAAACCTTAAGAATTATAGTATTCATTTATTAGTCTGTTATAAAATATACCAAACGAAGACTAAAACCTATTTCATTTATTAAGGGTACGTTTTGGACTGTCAGATAATTATGTTTCTCTGTTGATTTTCATTAATTGATAAATTTACAGTGACATTATTAACAAAAATGAAGGAACGCCTTGTATCTTTTTCCACAGCAATATTTTATTAAGGCATATTGTATCGTATGGTAATATTTCGGTCTAAATAACCCGCCCTTATACCTACTATTTAAATTTTTAATAAGATGCCAGCAAGTACTCATGAATGGAAGAACATTCCAAAGGAATTTTAAACATTATGAAATTTTCCAATGTGAATTCGCAGTTTGGATGGTAAGCACATAAATTTTGAAGCTTTTTCTAGTTCTAGTTCAACTATAAAGAAACTCACAGCATTGTTCTATTGGCATTAGTAGATGCAAATTATAAATTTATTTATGTTGATGTGGCATAAATTGAAGGATTAATGATGGTCGGGAAAGCAATTTGCGAGAAGCACAGAGTATTGTTCATTAAATTTACCAGAAGATGGCTCTTTACTTGCCAGAATTATTAAAGTGTCCTATGTGATTGTGAAGAGATTACACTTTTCCATTAAAACATAGGCTTATAACCATCCCCTTAAGAGAAAAGAGAATTTTTCATTAGAAATAATAATGGTCTTTTATTACCAGAATTTTTTATTATCGTCTCTCAAAAGGAACACGTATAGTAGACTACAGTTTTGGAATATCTACAAACATATTTAGAATTTTGCAAACAACAATAAATTTAAGCCCCAAAAAAGTAAAAATTAGAAGTGTGACATGTTGTATTCTACTTAATTTTCTATCAACAAATGGAAAAAAAATATATATTGGAACTGAATCTCAAAGTTGCATGTTAACAAAAATGTCACAACAAGGTCGAAGTCGCTGTAGTAATTATGCAACTGACATTAAAAACAATTTTTTGTAATTAGTGGCAAAACAGAGCAATTTGGCATTTTATAATTATTACAGACTCTGCATTGCTTTTTTTATTATCTAATAAATATAAACAACAAATATGTAATTACTATTAATGTAATTAGTAATCTAATCTAGTATTGTAAAACTTAAATTTAATTTGTTTTTGAAGAGCATTCCGGAGAATTCCATGAATAGAATGATACATCTCAATTTTTTCATTTTCAGTTAATTTTTTTAGCTAAGTTTCAACAAATTCACCAACAATGTCTTAGGATATGTTCTCCTGACTTTTGTGTTGTACCGCTTCACTAATTTTTTCTAAATTTTTTGAAACTTCTCCAATCAATGAATAATATAAAATTAACACGGTTTATTACATTTATTATGGCACAAATTACCATACCCTGATCAATATTCGCATTTCTTTTTCTTTTACCAGGAACATCGATAATTACAGAAGATTGTCGGCTAGTTGTCATACACCTATTACAGAATCCAGGTGATTTTAACAAGGAACCATCATCTTGGATTTGGTATTCTCCTTTAGTCTAATAAAATTGAAAATATAAGTTTACCTGCAACTAATTTGAGGTTTTTAGTTACCAAAGGTACGTTTACGGAATTTTTCCACTGTTCTGCAGTATGTGCAGCAGTTTTGGCTCAAAATATGCGATCAACATTTCAAATGACTTGTTTAAAAATGCATATGATTAAAACACCATAATGTAAGAGGAAAGCAATCTGATTGTTTAATTATCAAAAATAAATTTTGTTTACGAATTCCGCTGTGCAGTGTGGTTAACACCATCTTGCATTCGTTGGAATACTTGTGCAAAGTCCTAAAATTATTTTTGTTCATCCGTTTGTGTTATTGACGGAATTATTGTCTTTAGCCAAACAAGGACGGTAAGCATATTGCTCTAGGAACATAGCAATTTGTTCATTTGTCCAACCTATCTGTAATGAAATCCAATTGAATACCAAAATTAAAATACCTACCTAAGCTGTACTAACATAACCAAACTTTAAGCTGAAAACAGCTGAGCTAATATTTTTCCTTCGAATTGTATTCAATGTTCATACTCATAGCCAAAAGGTGTTAAAAATTGTCTGAAAAATAGAGCAGATGTTAATTTTTCTGACACATTCTACAGTGTCCAGCAAAGAGTTTGCATCAAATGGGAAAAATTCTTGTAATTGAGATATCCGAAAATTTTTGTTGGCAATTGAATTCAGCATATCAAATGACGAAAAAAAGCACTGTGACAAATGTCATATGACCACTGTCATGGCGGCAAATTAAAAATATTCCTTAAATAAGTAAAAAGTGAGGTTAGATGAGAAGATATTGAAAAAAACTAAGAAAAAAGTTGTTCAGAATTAGATTATACGTCTATATTTTAAAAGAAAATAACGACTTTTAAAAATATCAGTTTTCCGGCATTTTTTCCGGAAATATTGAGAAAACAAAATTTTGCGTTTGATTTGCATAAAACACAATAAAACCAACAAATAATCTTTACAATCCAGTAATTTTTATTTATGAGTCTACCAATGGACGGTAAAGAACAAAAACATTGTTTTTTTAGAACGGATCTGTTGCAATGGCCTACAGAAAACAAAAAGTTGAAATTACAAATTTAGAATTATTTTAAAATAGTCCTAAAATGATCAATTCTTTCATTCTAAACTCAAATAAGCTCATACAAAAATTTCTGGAAAAAATGCCAGAAAACTGATATTTTTAAAAAGTCATTATTTTCTTTTGAAAATTTGCACATAGACGTATAATCTAATTTTGAACAACTTTTGTTTTAGGTATTTTTTATTTTTTGGCATCTAACCTCACTTTTTACATATTTAAGGGGTATTTTTTAAATTTTCCGCCAAGAGTGGTCACATGACATTTGTCAAAGTGCTTTTTTTGTCATTTGATATGCTATTTGCCAAAAGAAATTTTCGGATATCTCAATTACAAAAATTTTTCCCATTTGATGCAAACTTTTTGCCGGTCACTGTAGAACACGTATTGGGTCTTAATTTGTGTATCTAACTTAATTTTTGTATTATTTACCAACGCATAGTACATATGACTACGTTTCCGTATGTTTAAATAATTAATCGTTAGAGATCTGTGTGGTATTTATTATTTACTTTCAAATATTTTAAGTTAAAATCTCTAAATACGATCCTGAACTTCTAGTTTTCCTCTGATAGTATTTATTACTCCATGACTTTACATAAAGTAATATTTTTCCACACGTGTATCAATTCGTCAACCAAAATTGAAACAGGCAGATTTTTAACAAAGGAAGGAACATCGAATCGGATACCCTCGTTAGAGAAAACAATCCGTGATATCACGTTAATTGAGTTGCCTATCCGAAAGGGCTTAGAACCTCTATAACTATCAATAATATTCTCAAACATATGGTTTTAAGCCGCCCAAAGAGAATCTTTGAAGAAAACTTACCGAGAGCAAATATTTGAAAAAATTACCGTTACAAATTATGATCTAACAAGATCATAATCGTCTCATTTGAGGGGACCAGAGATATTTTCAGTCATATTTTTTTATCTGTCACTTTTTTACATTTTAGATAAACAATTAAAAAAAGTTTTTATCGATAAGAAAGGTTGGTACTTTTTGTTTAGAGTACGTGCATCTTACGTACCTACCGTTTTAAAGAAAAATCGAAATGTTTATTCAATTCAGCTGGTTCTATTTTTAATCTTTTAACAGAAGTATAATTATAATTTCTGATACACGGTTCGTCGACCAAATAAGGTAATAAAATTAAAAATTATACTAATTATATTGTATAAAGTATTCAAAATAAACGAACTGAAATATTTTTGCAAGCATTTATTCTTTAGCTGTTCTAATTTTCTTTCTTCTTAGTTTCAGTTATGCAAAAAAATTATTAGGAAAGTAAGAGCACAACTGGGTTTGTACAATTATACAAGCAAAAGCTGCAGTAGATCAAAGTATCTTAAATGCTAATTCAAACGCAATAAAATTACAAACATAAATACTACCTGCCATCTTATAACGAACTTACGAGCGTTTGTTAATTGCTTAAAGTTTTAAAACGAGATTTAAATATAAAGAACATAAAATAGTTTTAAAAAATCTTCAGCACTTTAATGGAATGTTAAAATGCAGCTGAAAATATCGGGTACGTCCTTTGTAGTGATTTTGTTTTCATTTATTTTTAATTTCTTTAAACTGATATTTTGACATGACACGTATAATCATACATACATAATGTTTTGAAATCAAAAACATTAAAAATAATTGTTGGAAAGAAGATATCATAAACAAAAGTCCAAAAATAATTTCCGGAAAAACACGGAAACGACTCACGTCACAAAATTGAAATTTATACACAGTAGACTATACAAAAGGAATCTACGACGTGATTTATAGGAATTTTAATTACGATTTTATTTTTTGGAGACATATTTATTTGAAAATGACAGGAATTATAATATTTGTTTAATTCTTTAATAAAATAAATATATGCGTTGATCTCTTCATCACGTCATAGATATGGTTTCTGCGGATTACTTAAAGCTAAAAAATAATTTGTTTTTGATAGGGCATATGTGACTTTTTTTGAAAATACGAAATTGGGGTCCCGCCCACAATTCTAACAATGACAAGAAAATCTACCTGAAAATATGTCTGATCTTTTTTAACCAATAGTGTATTAGTTTGAAGTTTATTAGTGTTACTGCATAGAAATGAATCATCAGTATAGTAAACTTTGGCCGAGTACAAAATGGCGCTGGATTCTTACTTGCAAATATGTATGCAACTTTCTAAATTGTAGGTAAAAGAAGATAAGAGGTCTAATTTTGTTAGTTTTTTGTATTGTATTGTGTTTACCATGTTTTTCATTATTCGCCAAAGTACGTACACTTACTTAAATTCTTCTTATTTTTGGATATTATCTATTATAATCCGTACTGTTTAGTATTTTTCTGTTTGTTCTGTATGTTAGTATATTTCAACTTAGTGATTAGTGTTTTTCTGTTTATTCCGTGCGTTAGTATATTTTAAGTTAGTGTTTAGTATTTTTCTATTTGTTTCCTACATTAGTTTATTTCAAGTTAGTATTTTTCTGTTTATTCCGTGCGTTAGTATATTTTTAATTAGTGTTTAGTATTTTTCTATTTGTTCCCTACATTAGTACATTTCTAATTAGTGATTAGTGTTTTTCTGTTTATTCCGTGCCTTAGTGTATTTTAAGTTAGTGTTTTTATTTAAATGTACGAGTAAAGTAACAAATTTTAATATGGCAAATTGTCTTCTTTAGGGGAAACTATTCAACTTCCAGTGTATCAGTGCCTATGGAAACTACAATTCCAACAGATACGGTTAATCCTTTTACTACACCAGGTGTCAATACAACTGAAACGTAAGTAATATTTATTTACATTAAAGGTTGAATTACCGTCAACATTTTCTTAGTATTTCTTCAGATGAATCTCTTCCACCTTAAGAAGTTTAACAAGAGCGTTCTATTCCAATTGGGCTAACAGAAATTATTGTTGGGTGTAGAATTGTTAATTTAGCTCATGTTTTAAAAATGTATGAAAAAGTTGCAATTCATCCTTATGTTTGCACAATGGGAAAAATGAAAATTGTTATCGAAGTTCGAAAGGGAATTTTTCATTTTAAATTTTTATTTAACAACTGTGAAAAAAAATTACAATAACCACAGAAAACAACGACACATTCAAAAAAAAAATAAACGAGGCTCTTGTCTAGGGTAGTTTGAGTATTGGAATTGGTTTCCAACAATGCGAAGAACTGTTTGGTTTATTGGACATACCGATCATGAATAAAAAAGTTTTCTTAAAAATACCACACGTGTCAAAAATGTTTGGGATGATCACTTACAGGAACAAATAAAATTAGCTGGTATAGAAGAAAAACAATTAGCTGTGCAAAATGGGCATGTAACAGAAGACGGTATACCGTATATCACTGTAATAGGCAATGGCGGTTGGAGCAAAAGAACCTACGGACATGGATACAATGCGTCTTCAGGGGTTGTGAGTTTGTAAGTATTTTTAATTGTACATTATTTAAATATGTATTTTTACAGGGCATTATTATCGGAGCTGCCACAAAAGGCCTTTATTTTTAGGGATTCGAAACAAAATTTGTTCGTTCTGTAATTATTATAACAAAACCAACGTACCCGACCACGAATGCAATCTTAATTTTAAAGGTCCGTCTACACTCTACAGCAATGGAGCACGACATAATTGTTCAAGGTTTTTCTTTGAGTCTTGAACAACATGGTTAGATGTACAAATACTATATAGGTAACGTTTACATATTACTAGTCTATGATCTTAATAACATACTCTTTTAGGTGATGGAGATTCAAGTGTTTACGCGAAAATTATAGAAAAAGTTTCGTACGGCCGCCAAGTTGTTAAAATTGAGTGCGCCAATCACATGACCAGAGGACTTAATGATAAATTGCACAAATTGGCCAAAAATACTAAATATCCACTTCAGGCTCGAAGATTATTAACAGAAAAAGTTAACGGCGTTTCAAGAATTGAAAGACTGGTGGCTGGGGTACGTACCGCAATAAAGAAATGCGAAGCAGATAACTCTACAGCAATATTACGAGTACAATTACTGAATGCACCATTTTTGGTCGTCACACAAATTGCAGGTAATTCTTATATAATGATCTAAAACCGTTGTAATTACTTCTGAATCTAACATACATATACAAGTTAAAAAAATTATGGTTATGGTTTGTATGTTATCTCATCACTTTTTCTTATTTCAGTGAAACATTTTGTAAAAGGCAATTAGAAAATGAAACTGATTATACAGCGTCAGCGGTTTTGAATGAATCAAAATTATTTGAAGAAATTAAATCCATTTTGGATCCATTAATTAAAAAAGCCGATAGATTAGTATATAATCAAACGACAAATCTTTAGGGTAATAATTTGACTGCTTCATTTGTAGATACATGGCGTTAGTTGCAAAATGCACTGGTAGCAAACGTGTTAATTATACAAAAGAAATTCATACAATGCTCGAGTCACAGCGGCAGCTTTATCTTTCATTTCTGGACCACAATGGCATTTAAATTCGTGGGAAAGATTAGAGAGAAATAAGGCTAATTTTATTTAAAAAAAAAGTTATTCAAAAAAGAATAAATTTTCTGAAAATGCGACAAACTAGAAACTTGAAAAAAAAGAACCGCAGTTCCACATTATGCGGACCTGACGGACATTAGGGCCCAAATGCAGAACAACCGGATTTATCACAATGTGATTTAGAAGAGGCAATGACAAAATATTTTTAAAAACTTAAAAAAACGGTTCCAAATAAAGAAAGCCAAGAAGTAGAATGAGGACAGCTTGGACTTTGGACCCTAATTAGTAAAAGTGAACGGCAGCTAACCTAATTAGGCTAACAGCCTCTCACCTACCTCTCACCTCATCAGGTAGTTCCCTAATTAGGCCTCTCACCTCATTAGGCTGTTGTTGTCAACAGGCTGTTGACGTCAATGGAAAATACGGCCTCTCACCTCATTAGGCTGTTGTTGTTGAAGTTGATTTCCATCATGGCGGATGTTTCGGCGGTCGATTTGAATTTCCAACATGGCGTCCCATCATGGCGGATGTTTCGGCGGTCGATTTGAATTTCCAACATGGCGTCCCATCATGGCGTCCTAAAGTTTTTTATGAATTTAAAAAACTTGGTTGAGATTCGAACTTGCAACCATTGCATTACCGAGCCAAGGCTTTAACCACTAGGCTACGGCGACAATTGAAAGATGGAGTTTGAAGTTTGTATATAGCTGTAAAGGTTGATTAAGATGAATTAATGATGGTGTAAAATGTAGGATAAGACCTGTTGATTAAAAAGTTGAATAAGGATAAAACATTTAATAAAGAAGATGAAAAAGGATAAAAAATATATATTTATCACTCTCATTCATTATAAACTAGTTCACAAACAAAAATAGCAACTACTTAACGCCATCTTGTATGATTAAACATTTAATAAACAAGATGAAAGAGGATAAAAGAACATATATTTATCACTCTCATACTTTTATAAACTAGAAAACAAACACGAAAAACAATTACCTAAAGCGATTCAATATGGCTGTCAAACCAGTATGGCTTCAGAGTCAGTGCTAGATTTAAATTAAAGTTGTTGTACAAGGTTGTTTTTTCGAAAACATATTTTTCTTTGAAGTTTGTATATAGCTGTAAAGGTTGATTAAGATGAATTAATGATGGTGTAAAATGTAGGATAAGACCTGTTGATTAAAAAGTTGAATAAGGATAAAACATTTAATAAACAAGATGAAAATGGATAAAAACATATTTATCACTCTCATACTTATAAACTAATTCACAAACAAAAATAGCAACTACTTAACGCCATTTTGTATGACGTATGATTTAATAAACAAGATGAAAAAGGATATAAAGACATATATTTATCACTCTCATACTTATAAACTAATTCACAAACAAAAATAGCAACTACTTAACGCCATTTTGTATGACGTATGATTTAATAAACAAGATGAAAAAGGATAAAAGACATATATTTATCACTCTCATTCATTATAAACTAGTTCACAAACAAAAATAGCAATTACGTACAGCCATCTTGTATGATTAAACATTTAATAAACAAGATGAAAAAGGATAAAAGACATATATTTATCACTCTCATTCATTATAAACTAGTTCACAAACAAAAATAGCAATTACGTACCGCCATCTTGTATGATTAAACATTTAATAAACAAGATGAAAAGGATAAAAGAACATATATTTATCACTCTCATACTTTTATAAACTAGAAAACAAACACGAAAAACAATTACCTAAAGCGATTCAATATGGCTGTCAAACCAACATTTTTCTTTATTAATTACATTAACCACGGTTTTAACAACTACTTTTAAAGTTATGGCTGATTAAAAAATTTAACATACTGAGGCTCGAACCATTAACGATTGATACACAAACTTTTGTAAACAGATGACACCATTTTCTATGACGTATGATTTTAAAACATACCTGTTCAACATGTTAATTACATTAACCATGGCTTTAACAACTAGTTTTGAATTTACATTTGATTAAAAAAAACTTTAACATACCGAGGTTCGAACCATTAACGTTTGATACACCACTACGTATTTAACAACTAGTTTTTAACTTTACATTTGATTAAAAAAAACTTTAACACTTCAGGGTTCGAACCATTAACGTTTGATACACCACCACATATTTAACAAGTAGTTTTTAAAAAAAACTAACATACCGAGGTTCAAACCATTAACGTTTAAACCAGCACTACGTATTTAACAAATAGTTTTTAAAAAAACTTTAACATACCGAGGTTCGAACCATTAACGTTTGATACACGTATGTGTTAAGGAAAATAAAAAAACAACAAGGAGGATAAAATTTTATTTGCATCTCTGTTACACAACACATTTACAAGTACCAATAACATATATATTTTTAATTGGAAGAATAAAGAAAGCAGGAAACAAATTTTATTTCTCTCTCTGTTTCACACACAATATAAAATTATTTTACAAAAATATGAAACGTTACAACTTCAGAGTTCCATCTATGAATGGCACACCTCATCTAGCATTCGTTTACCAGTTTGAGAACCATTTTACGATGTCACCAAAAATTTTCTTTCTGCAAACGTAGAGTTATTCCTCTCCAGCATCTGTAATTTGAAATAAAAATAAAACCACAAACATTTTTAAAAAGTATTAACAAGAATCAATTTAACAACAAAATTTAATACTCAAAAGTTGAGAACTATTCATTAAAAATACGTGAATTGATAACAATTCATTTTTAAAAGATTAAAATTAATAATAATACTCACCTGTTTCGATTTTCGATAGACATACCAATTTTAATGATATGGAAAGATCTACATTTAAAACAATATTTCAAGCTGTTTATATAGGTATACAAACCCACTAATGGATTTGTTTACGGAATATCTCTATTGTGTGAAAGTTAAAAACAACTTTTCCGTCACTCAATTAAGGCGATTGTTAAAAAACCAAAAATGTAACCATTCAAAATACCTAATATGTTAATTCACTGTTTGACAAGATAATCAATTAAAAAACTTTATTGTACAAAAATTCGTTTGATATGCAAAACTCTGTTTTGAAAGTTGAAAAAACAAATGTTGCACTAATTTTATTATAGAAGTACTTCGCTAAACGATTTTTTACATCATCTACCGTATTCACAAAGATATTTTTAACATGTATCCTACTTAAGTATTGCTTAATTTACTTAATTACTTAATATCGTTTATAATCTTAGCTTTTTCTAATAAACCACTAATCACACCAAATAAAATATTAGTATATCTATGCAATTAAATATTTAGAACATGATATTAACTAAATATTTTCTACAAAACAAAATCGAATAATTAATTATGTGTAGAGAATAAGATGAACTACTTATACCTAAGTAGTAACGTCAAGAATTATATAAAAAAGATTGTATTTTATTAAGTTAAAACCATACAGCGGATTGAAAAAAAACCAATAAATTTAATTTGTTTAGAAATTATTCGGGATATTTATCGAATTGAAATTTCAAATTTCTTAATAGTTTCAAAAAGAAGATGTTACAGTGTTGAAAAAATTAAATAACGATTATAAACATTATATCGAATAAGATAAAAAAAACTCTTCAACTGTTTTTTTCTTTTGCAAAATTGTCTTATAAGGTTAAACTATTTTAATTTTTGTAACGAACTTGTAAACATTATAGTTACACAAAAAATCAATTTCATATTTTATTTACATAACTATTTCAAAAAACTAAAATTGTATATCTATCGAGAATTAAGACTTAAATAAATTATTTTATTACACATTTATTTTTTAATACAATTAACTAATGCAAATGGATATACAAAAAATCAAATTTTATTCAATAAAACACGTTTTGTAAATATTAATTAATTAAATGTTTAATTCATCAACAGGACGTCTAGTTGTGGTAGAAGTTGAAGAATCGGTAAAATAAGCAACAACTCCAGTTATCCTGTTTTCGAAAATTACCAACAAACGACAAGGATCAGATTCCTAGAGGAAAATATTTAGTTAACTGACCATCAAAATTTTGTATTCCGTCTGTACTATACCTTACAAAAATCTTCTCAATTTTTCTTCGCAACAACGTTATTGAAATCCCAACTCAATAATAAGTTGTAGGTTTCTATAACTTCTAAATGATTAACTATGTCATCCATTATTTTATTTATGTAATTAAAATCTGTAATAAGTACTTCCTACAGCTTCTAATAAGATGTACAATAAAATTATTATTTCAGTTTCTTATTTATAATTTATTTAATTAATCGATGTTTTATCGACAATTCAAGTTTATTGACAACTTAACTTATATTGCGAATATTATTTAAAAACAACACCAGATAAAATATTTATTAAATCAGATATTTTTTTAACATGAGATCAACATGTTGTGGAGTCTGTATTCTTTTATACTTTTACAATGTTTGTGTTCCTGTAGTATCGTTTAATTTTCTCAACGTTTTAGTTTTATTCAGAATAATTTTGAGTTAAGTATTAAAAGATTTCCAAGTTTTTTAGAAACTATTTTATTTCTTATCCAATTCTTTGAATTATTTTAGATATGGAAAAATTATACCTTAAGAAGTATATCATTAGATTAGGTTAACAAAATCTAATATATTTGAAAATATTTTTCTAAGATAAAAAATATTTGAAGATAAGTTTTGTAACGTTAGAGGGATACACTTCAATATCTTTCTAACAATATAACTAATTTCACAAATTGTATTTAGATCTGATAATTAATAATTCAGAACTTATTTTTTGTTTTCAATTTTAATTTATGGTTACTTTCAACAATATATCGTATTATCTTCAAATCTATAAGATACATATTTAATCTTTACTTAACAATTACTTTCAATCCTTTTTAGGTTATATGTTTTTTCTGCTTACGTCCATAATGATCAGATGTTAAGATAATTAAAATAAAATGTAGTTTTAAAATATGTTTTTATTTATTTTCCCCAAATATAAATCCTTTTTATTTACAATTTGATTATAATTAATTGAGGTATATATGGTTGGCAGGGGTTTTCATTGTCCAGAATTCATTACTCACTGGAGGAGACCCATTCCACTGTCCTTGAATGAGGGTTGCTGTGTTGCCGCTGTGCTTGCTCCCATTCTTCCATTTTTTTATTTTCAAATTCCATCTTTACTCGGGTCTCTACGGGTGGCATTTGTAAGGTGTTCTCAGTCTGTGCCGCAACCATGACATGATATTTGTTGTGATGGACACACCACCATGTCTATAATAAAGTATAAATATTTAGAATAAAATCTAGTAAACAAAGTTTTATATTAGCCTTCTCCAACTGGTTGAGATATGCCAACTTCTTTCCCTATTGATAAATCCATTCCTACAGAAATTAAAATTAAATTAAAAGTGTAACACAAACGGTAGATAACAATAAAGTTTTTGTAAATAAATAATTAAAATAATAATAATGATAATAACTTACGATTTATAATATTTTCTTTTAACCTGCTTTTATTCTGTCTCGACTTGATATGATGTATTTACTGTTTGGTATACGGTTTTATACCATTCAGTTAATTATTGTTCTACGTCATTCTATTAACAAGATTCTTGAAAGTTGTTTTGTCAATTTTATAATGCATAGTTGGAAAATTTATTGGCAAAAACAAATTATGTACATAATACGTTTTTTTGTCAATTTTTATAATAATGAAATGGTTTCTACCATCTCATAAAACTAAACTATACACGTTGAAAAAATATTATGTACAAAATACAGTTAAATAACTTTATAATTATATGTAGATTATTTTTAAAAGGTTTATAATAATAAACTGTGTCAGAATATAAACAAGTTTTCTAAATTAGTTCAAAGCTGAAAATTTACAACAGGTTGAATAAAATATATTTCTATTGGACATACCCTCTTTGTTTTATAATTTTACCTAGATTAAATAAGATTTATTTAGTTAAATATAATCATAAATCGTTTATTCGTTTATAGAAAAATAGTTACAGTAATGAATGGTATTCAAACGTATTTAATTTAATTTTAAATGAAACTACTAATTCTATGAAACAACCGGACACATGTTTAACATCATTACAGTTTTTACTTATGAATTTGCATATCTCTAAATCCATTAAGAAGTTGGCGGAATCTAAAGTGTTAGGTAATAAGTAATTTATTTTATTTTTAATACCATCTCATAAAACTAAATATACATCGTTGAAAAAAAATATTATGTATAAATATAGTAAATACTTTATAATTATATGTAGATTATTTTTTTAAAGGTTTATAATAATAAACTGTGTCAGAGTATAAGACAAGTTTTTCTAAATTAATTTCAAGCTGAAAATTTACAACAGGTTGAATAAAATATATTTCTATTGGACATAACCCTCTTTGTTTTATAATTTTTACCTAGATTAAATAAGATTTATTTAGTTAAATATAATCATAAATCGTTTATTTAAAGCTTGTTAGAAAATAGTTACAATAAGAATCGTATTCAAACGTAGTTTAATTTTAATTTTTAAATGAAACTACTAATTCTATGAAACAACTTGGACAATGTTTAACTTCATCATTACGTTTTTACATGCTTTAATTTGCATATCTTTAAAATCATTAGTTGGCGGAATCTAAAGTGTTAGGTACTAAGTAATTTATTTTATTTTAAACAGAACTTAAATGAAAATGGCACTTAATAAGAAAATAAACAAACGTATGTGTTAGTTTAATTTTAACACCTGTAAACAACTGAAACAAGTCTTAAAATCAAAAATTTAACTTATTAAATATTATTTTCCCAAATACGTTATAAAATACACATTAACATTTGTAAAAACATAAACATATTATTTACCTACAACTTCTAATAAGATGTATAATAAAATTATTAATTCAGTTTCTTTGAAGAAGTTGGTGGAATCTAAAGTGTTAGGTAATGGTAATTTATTTTATTTTAAAACCAGAACTTAAATGAAAATGACACTTTAATAGTAAAACAAACAAACGTATGTATGTTAGTTCAATTTTATTGAATTAAATTCATTTTTGTATTAGCAAAAATTGTCTTATAGGTTAACTATTTTGAACTTTGTAATGAACTTTAAACATTATAGAAAGTTACACATATATTTATATTAACTTGTGAATGTAAATAAAGTATTTCCAATATAGATCATATAAATATATGTGTAACTATAATGTTTAAAGTTCGTTACAAAAATTAAAATAGTTTAACCTTATAAGACACTTTTGCTAATACAAAATGAAATTTGAATTCAATCAAAAAATTGAACTAACACATACGTTTGTTTGTTTTCTTATTAAGTGTCATTTTCATTTAAGTTCTGGTTTTTTTTTAAAATAAAATAAATTACTTATTACCTAACACTTTAGATTCCACCAACTTCTTAAAGAAACTGAATTAATAATTTTATTATACATCTTATTAGAAGTTGTAGGTAAATAATATGTTTATGTTTTACAAATCTTAATGTGTATTTTATAACAGTATTTGGGAAAATAATATTTAATAAGTTAAATTCTTGGTTTTAAGACTTGTTTCAGTTGTTTACAGGTGTTAAAATTAAACTAACACATACGTTTGTTTATTTTCTTATTAAGTGCCATTTTCATTTAAGTTCTGGTTTAAAAAGTAAAAATAAATTATCATTACTTAACACTTTAGATTCCGCCAACTTCTTAATGGATTTAAAGATAGAAATTGTATAATTAAAAACGTAATGATGAAGTTAAACATGTCCAGTTGTTTCATAGAATTAGTAGTTTCATTTAAAAATTAAATTAAATACGTTTGAATACGATTCATTATTGTAACTATTTTCAGCAGTCAATAAACGATTTATGATTATATTTAACTAAATAAATCTTATTTAATCTAGGCAAAATTATAAAACAAAGAGGGTAGTCCAATAGAAATATATTTTATTCAATCTGTTGCAAATATTCAGCTTGAACTAATTTAGAAAAACTTGCCTTATACTTGAACAGTTTATTATTATAAACCTTTTAAAAAAATAATCTACATATAATTATAAAGTTATTTACTGTATTTGTACATAATATTTTTTCAACGTGTATAGTTTAGTTTTATGAATGGTATTAAAATAAAATAAATTACTTATTACCTAACACTTTAGATTCCGCCAACTTCTTAATGGATTTAAAGATATGCAAATTGTATAATTAAAAACGTAATGATGAAGTTAAACATTGTCCAGTTGTTTCATAGAATTAGTAGTTTCATTTAAAAATTAAATTAAATACGTTTGAAATACGATTCATTATTGTAACTATTTTTCTAGCAAGCGAATAAACGATTTATGATTATATTTAACTAAATAAATCTTATTTAATCTAGGTAAAATTATAAAACAAAGAGGGTATGTCCAATAGAAATATATTTTATTCAACCTGTTGTAAATTTCAGCTTTGAACTAATTTAGAAAAACTTGTCTTATATTCTGACACAGTTTATTATTATAAACCTTTTAAAAAGTAATCTACATATAATTATAAAGTTATTTACTGTATTTGTACATAATATTTTTTTCAACGTGTATAGTTTAGTTTTATGAGATGGTAAAACCATTTCATTATTATAAAAATTGACAAAAAAAACGTATTATGTACATAATTTGTTTTTGCCAATAAATTTTCCAACTATGCATTATAAAAATTGACAAAAAAACAACTTTCAAGAATCTTGTTAATAGAATGACGTAGAACAATAATTAACTGAATGGTATAAAACCGTATACCAAACAGTAAAATACATCATAAACAAGTCGAGACAGAATAAGAAGCAGGTTAAAAGAAAAATATTATAAATCGTAAGTTATTATCATTATTATTATTTTAATTATTTATTTACAAAAACTTTATTGTTATCTACCGTTTGTGTTACACTTTTTAATTTAATTCTTAATTTCTGTAGAATGGATTTATCAATAGGGAAAGAAGTTGGCATATCTCAACCAGTTGGAGAAGGTAATATAAAACTTTGTTTACTAGTTTTATTCTAAATATTTATACTTTATTATAGACATGGTGGTGTGTCCATATAACAAATATCATATCATGGTGCGGCACAGACTGGGAAAACACTTTACAAATGCCACCCGGAGGAGACCTGAGTAAAGATGGAATTTGAAAATAAAAAAAATGGAAGAATGGGAGCAAGCACAGCGGCAACAGCAGCAACCCTCATTCAAGGACAGTGGAATGGGTCTCCTCCAGTGAGTAATGAATTCTGGGACAATGAAAACCCCTGCCAACCATATATACCTCAATTAATTAATAATCAAATTGTAAATAAAAAGGATTTATATTTGGGAGAAAATAAATAAAAACATATTTTAAAACTACATTTTGTTTTAATTATCTTAACATCTGATCATTATGGATGTAAGTAGAAAAAACATATAACCTAAAAAAGGATTGAAAGTAATTGTTAAGTAAAGATTAAATATGTATCTTATAGAGTTTGAAGATAATACGATATATTGTTGAAAGTAACCATAAATTAAAATTGAAAACAAAAAATAAGTTCTGAATTATTAATTATCAGATCTAAATACAATTTGTGAAATTAGTTATATTGTTAGAAAGATATTGAAGTGTATCCCTCTAACGTTACAAAACTTATCTTCAAATATTTTTTATCTTAGAAAAATATTTTCAAATATATTAGATTTTGTTAACCTAATCTAATGATATACTTCTTAAGGTATAATTTTTCCATATCTAAAATAATTCAAAGAATTGGATAAGAAATAAAATAGTTTCTAAAAACTTGGAAATCTTTAATACTTAACTAAAAATTATTCTGAATAAAACTAAAACGTTGAGAAAATTAAACGATACTACAGGAACACAAACATTGTAAAAGTATAAAAAGAATACAGACTCCACAACATGTTGATCTCATGTTAAAAAAATATCTGATTTAATAAATATTTTATCTGGTGTTGTTTTTAAATAATATTCGCAATATAAGTTAAGTTGTCAATAAACTTGAATTGTCGATAAAACATCGATTAATTAAATAAATTATAAATAAGAAACTGAAATAATAATTTTATTGTACATCTTATTAGAAGCTGTAGGAAGTACTTATTACAGATTTTAATTACATAAATAAAATAATGGATGACATAGTTAATCATTTAGAAGTTATAGAAACCTACAACTTATTATTGAGTTGGGATTTCAATAACGTTGTTGCGAAGAAAAATTGAGAAGATTTTGTAAGGTATAGTACAGACGGAATACAAAATTTTGATGGTCAGTTAACTAAATATTTTCCTCTAGGAATCTGATCCTTGTCGTTTGTTGGTAATTTTCGAAAACAGGATAACTGGAGTTGTTGCTTATTTTACCGATTCTTCAACTTCTACCACAACTAGACGTCCTGTTGATGAATTAAACATTTAATTAATTAATATTTACAAAACGTGTTTTATTGAATAAAATTTGATTTTTGTATATCCATTTGCATTAGTTAATTGTATTAAAAAATAAATGTGTAATAAAATAATTTATTTAAGTCTTAATTCTCGATAGATATACAATTTTAGTTTTTGAAATAGTTATGTAAATAAAAAATGAAATTGATTTTTGTGTAACTATAATGTTTACAAGTTCGTTACAAAAATTAAAATAGTTTAACCTTATAAGACAATTTTTGCAAAAGAAAAAAACAGTTGAAGAGTTTTTTTTTATCTTATTCGATATAATGTTTATAATCGTTATTTAATTTTTTCAACACTGTAACATCTTCTTTTTGAAACTATTAAGAAATTTGAAATTTCAATTCGATAAATATCCCGAATAATTTCTAAACAAATTAGATTTATTGGTTTGTTTTTTCAATCCGCTGTATGGTTTTAACTTAATAAAATACAATCTTTTTTTATATAATTTTGACGTTACTACTTAGGTATAAGTAGTTCATCTTATTCTCTACACATAATTAATTATTCGATTTTGTTTTGTAGAAAATATTTAGTTAATATCATGTTCTAAATATTTAATTGCATAGATATACTAATATTTTATGTGGTGTGATTAGTGGTTTATTAGAAAAAGCTAAGATTATAAACGATATTAAGTAATTAAGTAAATTAAGTCATACTTAAGTAGGATACATGTTAAAAATATCTTTGTGAATACGGTAGATGATGTAAAAATCGTTTAGCGAAGTACTTCTATAATAAAATTAGTGCAACATTTGTTTTTCAACTTTCAAAACAGAGTTTTGCATATCAAACGAATTTTTGTACAATAAAGTTTTTTAATTGATTATCTTGTCAAACAGTGAATTAACATATTAGGTATTTTGAATGGTTACATTTTTGGTTTTTTTAACAATCGCCTTAATTGAGTGACGGAAAAGTTGTTTTTAACTTTCACACAATAGAGATATTCCGTAAACAAATCCATTAGTGGGTTTGTATACCTATATAAACAGCTTGAAATATTGTTTTAAATGTAGATCTTTCCATATCATTAAAATTGGTATGTCTATCGAAAATCGAAACAGGTGAGTATTATTATTAATTTTAATCTTTTAAAAATGAATTGTTTTCAATTCACGTATTTTTAATGAATAGTTCTCAACTTTTTGAGTATTAAATTTTGTTGTTAAATTGATTCTTGTTAATACTTTTTAAAATGTTTGTGGTTTTTATTTTTTATTTCAAATTACAGATGCTGGAGAGGAATAACTCTACGTTTGCAGAAAGAAAATTTTTGGTGACATCGTAAAATGGTTCTCAAACTGGTAAACGAATGCTAGATGAGGTGTGCCATTCATAGATGGAACTCTGAAGTTGTAACGTTTCATATTTTTGTAAAATAATTTTATATTGTGTGTGAAACAGAGAGAGAAATAAAATTTGTTTCCTGCTTTCTTTATTCTTCCAATTAAAAAATATATGTTATTGGTACTTGTAAATGTGTTGTGTAACAGAGATGCAAATAAAATTTTATCCTCCTTGTTGTTTTTTATTTTCCTTAACACATACGTGTATCAAACGTTAATGGTTCGAACCTCGGTATGTTAAAGTTTTTTTTAAAAACTATTTGTTAAATACGTAGTGCTGGTTTAAACGTTAATGGTTCGAACCTCAGTATGTTAGTTTTATTAAAAACTACTTGTTAAATATGTGGTGGTGTATCAAACGTTAATGGTTCGAACCCTGAAGTGTTAAAGTTTTTTTTAATCAAATGTAAAGTTAAAAACTAGTTGTTAAATACGTAGTGGTGTATCAAACGTTAATGGTTCGAACCTCGGTATGTTAAAGTTTTTTTAATCAAATGTAAATTCAAAACTAGTTGTTAAAGCCATGGTTAATGTAATTAACATGTTGAACAGGTATGTTTTTAAAATCATACGTCATAGAAAATGGTGTCATCTGTTTACAAAAGTTTGTGTATCAATCGTTAATGGTTCGAGCCTCAGTATGTTAAATTTTTTAATCAGCCATAACTTTAAAAGTAGTTGTTAAAACCGTGGTTAATGTAATTAATAAAGAAAAATGTTGGTTTGACAGCCATATTGAATCGCTTTAGGTAATTGTTTTTCGTGTTTGTTTTCTAGTTTATAAAAGTATGAGAGTGATAAATATATGTTCTTTTTATCCTTTTTCATCTTGTTTATTAAATGTTTAATCATACAAGATGGCGGTACGTAATTGCTATTTTTGTTTGTGAACTAGTTTATAATGAATGAGAGTGATAAATATATGTCTTTTATCCTTTTTCATCTTGTTTATTAAATGTTTAATCATACAAGATGGCTGTACGTAATTGCTATTTTTGTTTGTGAACTAGTTTATAATGAATGAGAGTGATAAATATATGTCTTTTATCCTTTTTCATCTTGTTTATTAAATCATACGTCATACAAAATGGCGTTAAGTAGTTGCTATTTTTGTTTGTGAATTAGTTTATAAGTATGAGAGTGATAAATATGTTTTTATCCTTTTTCATCTTGTTTATTAAATGTTTTATCCTTATTCAACTTTTTAATCAACAGGTCTTATCCTACATTTTACACCATCATTAATTCATCTTAATCAACCTTTACAGCTATATACAAACTTCAAAGAAAAATATGTTTTCGAAAAAACAACCTTGTACAACAACTTTAATTTAAATCTAGCACTGACTCTGAAGCCATACTGGTTTGACAGCCATATTGAATCGCTTTAGGTAATTGTTTTTCGTGTTTGTTTTCTAGTTTATAAAAGTATGAGAGTGATAAATATATGTTCTTTTTATCCTCTTTCATCTTGTTTATTAAATGTTTAATCATACAAGATGGCGTTAAGTAGTTGCTATTTTTGTTTGTGAACTAGTTTATAATGAATGAGAGTGATAAATATATATTTTTTATCCTTTTTCATCTTCTTTATTAAATGTTTTATCCTTATTCAACTTTTTAATCAACAGGTCTTATCCTACATTTTACACCATCATTAATTCATCTTAATCAACCTTTACAGCTATATACAAACTTCAAACTCCATCTTTCAATTGTCGCCGTAGCCTAGTGGTTAAAGCCTTGGCTCGGTAATGCAATGGTTGCAAGTTCGAATCTCAACCAAGTTTTTTAAATTCATAAAAAAACTTTAGGACGCCATGATGGGACGCCATGTTGGAAATTCAAATCGACCGCCGAAACATCCGCCATGATGGGACGCCATGTTGGAAATTCAAATCGACCGCCGAAACATCCGCCATGATGGAAATCAACTTCAACAACAACAGCCTAATGAGGTGAGAGGCCGTATTTTCCATTGACGTCAACAGCCTGTTGACAACAACAGCCTAATGAGGTGAGAGGCCTAATTAGGGAACTGCCTGATGAGGTGAGAGGTAGGTGAGAGGCTGTTAGCCTAATTAGGCTAGCTGCCGTTCACTTTTACTAATTAGGGTCCAAAGTCCAAGCTGTCCTCATTCTACTCCAAGAAATTCTACATCAACAAACTATAGGCCAACATGAAAACCATCTATGGCGAGAAATCAGGCAAAATGTTTTGACTGCATCAAACTTTGGTGTAGTGGTCAACTGAAGAATAAAGTTATTACCACACAATTTAATTAAAAGGCTTCTATATCAAAAAGAGCTAAACACACCAGCAATACGTAATGGTAGATTAAATGAATCCAAAGCTATTGAGAGATACAACTCAATGACAGGGCGACAAGTCAAAAGCTGTGGTATTTTTATTGATTGGGAGAACCCATATTTAGGAGCTAGCCCTGATGGTTTAGTTGAAGAAGATGGGTTAATTGAAGTGAACTGTCTCCCATCTTTACTAAACCAAAAAATTAGGGATTCTTCTTCAAATCGAACATGTTTTCACATTGTAAATAATGAAATCAGGTATTTTTCACATTACACATACCAATTAACCAAATGTTTATATCTTGTATTATTTTATAGATTGAAGACAAATCACTCATTTTATTACCAAATTCAAAGCCAATTAAATATATGTAGGAGAAATTATTGTGACTTTATAATTTATTCCGACAATGACTTCCACATTGAAAGAATCAATAAAGATGTGCGGTTATTGAAAGATAGAATGTTACCGAATTTTATTTTAAATTTATGTTACCCGATAGCAGAATAATTCGCGGTTTGAAAGTACTTACTCACCACCTTTAGAAGAAAATTAATTTACATAAATGCGCTTCAAAATATGATATTAATTTATTGTTATAAACTTTTGTTGACACTAATAAAAACCGTAACCATATGACAATCTTGTTTTTCAAAAACAAAATTTTGCAAGTAAGTGTGTATCGTTGTCTTGCTGTAACAACGGTCAATTTATTTTTATTGTAAAAAACTTCTTTATTACATACTCTGCAAAATAATTATAAATGAAAAATTACATGCTACTCAATTTTTACTAAAAGAAAACAGAACTAAAAATGCTTGTTTACTTGGCAGGTATAAACCATCCTGTAAGGGCCATAAATTTAATAATAACGCTTTTGTTAACTGACCCCTCCCAACAATCGTAAATATACTCGACAAGGTTGTGCTAAAATTTAACTTAAAAAAATTCTTGTAGCGGCATCTGCCGGATTTTAGTTCCTATTTTATGTACCCAACATCCTTAAGTAATCAACATTTGTAATGGAACTCGGTTATCTAATTACCCGGATAAAGGTTTCAAGTGCATACAGCTGCATAAAATTTGTATTCGTAATGCTTTTGGTTGTGTGCGGAAAGCGGCGATGTTACCATCTTAGAACTTTGTTCAGTTTTGTAATTCTAATTCGATTTGAATATAAGATAGAGAATCGTATTACCGTTGAGCTAACGATCGAAAATGTCTCATCATTACGTCGTTATAATATGCGCATAATTTATCCAGAGGGTAAAATGGAAACAGTACTTTGAATTTGGTGTGGGGCTTTAGCACTTAATACGGGACGTGACAATACAATAGGTAACAAAGTATCGGCGCATTCTGCAACTGACAGGTGAAGTGGTCTCCCAGAACATATTGTAATCCACGATATCCTAGATCTCGTTTCTGGATGCTGACGCCGCATACATACAACATAACATGAAGTCTATAGGGAATATGGAACTTGCCTCTTTCCAATCCTTCGAAAGGTATCCGTGAGTGGTGTTTTGTCTCGCAGGAATATTCTAAAAATTGAAATGGAAACGAAAAAATTCTAGGTATAATAAAAATTTATTTGAAACAAAAAAAAATAATTCGCCATTAACGTAGATGATTGAAACAAGGATGAGTGCTTAAAAGATCTTGTTTTCTAGATTCAAAACAAGCGAGGGATTCACAGGAAATTAAATTTTAAGTATACGTCAATGTCAGACTTCCAATTTCACTACCACTTTGAACATCACCAGAAATGTGATTTACAATAAAAGACATACATTTTTCTTTATGTAATAATTGTTATTGTTGTCACGCTGATATGTCATTGTTTAGGTTATAAATTAATGTTTTCTCGTAAAACTAAATGTAGGTAGAAAACGCTAATAAAGTTAAGTTCGATTATTGAATCGGCAATCGTGACTTTGGTTTATAGAAAAACCTATAATATAAAAAGCTATTGGGTCGGAATGTAATACTTTTTGTAAAAGAATGCGAGTTTCCTTTTTTCTTTTTAAAACTTTCGCTTATAAATTGCTTAAATGCTCAAATAGAAAGGTTGAAGAATCTAATATTTCAAGTAAAACAATGTACTTTTTTTTATAAACAACTCAATGTTTTATAAAATATATTACGAGTGTCTAACATTATTAGAACTTTTTCTTCAGTTTGTGTATGTACCTACTAAAATAAAATTATATGTATCAACAAGGTTTTATTTTTTTAATTATCGGTCGAGTCAAATACATGAATATATTTGAGTATTTGACTGATTTGGTATTTATTTTTTTTATTTATTTTTATTTTATATTTTGCATTAAATGCTTATACATGTCAAGTCACAACTACACAAATTTATGATTATAATAATCCTCAAAACTATAAAATCGATGGCCTAGGCGCAATACCACGTATCAACAATTTTGCCGAAAATGAGTTATTATGTTTTTGATATTAAGTGGAACATTGCTCGCCATCTATTAGAAGCTCAGCGTAATATCTTGCAAAACAAACTCGGCAAATCGGAATTTGCAATAACACGTATCAACTGGAGTCGGTAACCCAGTGGAAATAGTACGTATCATCAGTGTTTATATGACAAGCAGGATGGATGATTTTTGCTCTCGCCATTTTTTGTGTTTTTGTGAAAATTAAAGGTAAGTTTCTATTTTTTTTTCTGTAAAACATAGTAGGATTGTTTCTTCTATTTATCTAATTAATTATTTTATTTAATATTGAAATAAAAACTAGTTAAAGTTATGATTAAAAGTTCATTTGTTGATACGAGGTATTACAAATTTGCTCATATTTATGTTACGTGCTATTTCAAACGGCAATTTAAAAAAATATATAATACTTAATGATGTTATTGTCGCACTATCTCTATATTATTATGTTTTTTGTATATTTTTATGCCGATACGAAAAGCCGAAAAAATGTTTCTCCCTATTCCGTGTCTATTAGAGCTAAAAAGTATTTGGGGATAAATTTGGCGGTTATTTCAAAATTCACAACTTCTTTACAAAAAACTCTATCAGAGGCAATTTTGCAGTTTTTCACAATTCCCTAGTATTTATTGAAAACGTATTGTATGGGAGAATTTTTTTTAAATATTTGCAAAAAATATTAACACAAAGATTTACCACTTACGACTTTAAACCGCTATGAACTAAGAAAACCACAGACGATATTTTTACTATTTTATTGACCTAAGTAAGATTTACCTGTGTCTTCAAAATTTTGCTAATAAAAACTTTTTTGTTCAGTCTTCCACCATGACATCCAGAGGCAAACGTTTGGTTCTATTAGCAAAAGAAAACATACAATTTTGTAAGGATGATACAGTTTTAGACAATTTTAATATCCAAAGCTCTTCATCAGGTTTAATAAAAGACAACAAGAGTTGCATTACAGAAGAAACCAATACAATTCGAGGTAATGACATTCTTCAACGTGCACTGGAAAGCAGTTTTCTTTTCGAAAATGAAGAAAATATTGTCGATATTTTGCCACAAGATATTCATGAAACGACTTATCAGGAGTTACATGTTTTGGAGAATGCTCAGTCCTGTCTTGTAGAAAAAAACATAGAAATAATTTTTGAAGAGCCTGTTGAGAAAGAAAATGACGCTCGATCAAATGAAGAAGATATCCCGCATGATCCAGACTTCGTCCCTGGTGAAGAACACTTCAGTTCAGACTCAGAATTTGAAGAAGAAGGCGCTAGTGAACGGCAAAAGTTGTTCTGCCCAACGAAGTGGAACTAGAAGAAGAGACAGGTTTCATTGATCGGCAAGAAGGCAGGCACAACAATGAAGGCGATGTGGAAATGCATGAAAATGATCAAGAAAAGAAACGTCGAAGAAAACCTGATAAAGACGAATGGCCTAGAGCAAAAACAAGAATCAGGAGGATGGCTGGAGAAGAGTACATAGGCTATACCAGAAACATACAAGGCAAAATTTTTTATAACAAGCTAAGATCAGCTAGAGTAATGGAACCAACTTGTACATCTTCTAAGTGTTTAAAATATAAGAACAGATTTTGCCGCTCGATATCTGAAGAAGAACGAAACCAAATTTTTCCAGTTTTTGGAAACAAATGAACTGGGACCAGCGAAAGATATATATATAGTTGGGCTTATCAAGATGAAATCTACCGAAAGAAAGTATGTAGAAAATTCCAGACGCAGTATAACTTTCGACTATTTCTTACAAGTTGGTGCAGAAAAAAACAAGTTTGTAAAAAATGTTCCTTTCTACATTAGGCGTGAATGAAGCGATGGTGTCTAGTTGGTGTAAGCAAAATGAAAATGGTATCATTCCGGCAGCCGACGTTTCCAAAAGAACTAGGAAAGTCTTAAAAGATGCTCCCCGACCTAAAACAGAAAAGGAGATCGGACAAGAGGACCAATCAAATTATTTAAAAGCATTTTTGGCAGAACTACCTAAAATGCCTGCACATTACTGCAGAAAAGATTCTTCCAAACAATATCTAGAATACAATTTTGAATCAAAGGCTACCTTGTATAAACTATATCAAGAAAAGTGTCTAGAAGATAAAAAGAAGTCTTTAAGTTATTGGTACTTTTCTGAGTTATTTGAGGATCTTAATTTAGCATTGTATACTCCAAAAAAGGATCAGTGCAATACCTGTGTGACTTATAGAGCGGGAAATATTGATACAACAGAGTATAATACTCACATTACCCTTAAAGAGCAAGCAAGGCAGGCAAAAGATATCGATAAAGACAAAGCCAAGGAAGGTAGGTGCCATGTATTTGTTATGGATGTGCAAGCAGTGAAAATGTGCCCTGTAAACAACGCTAATAAGTTTTATTTTAAAACTAGATTAAAGGTTCACAATTTTACTGTATATAATTTGAAAACCCATGAATGTTGGAACTATTGGTGGAGTGAGGTTGAGGGAGATCTATGTTCCTTTGTGTTTGCCACAATTATTATTAATCATTTAGAGAAGTATTGCGAAGATGATTTGCCAGTGATATTGTGGAGCGATGGCTGCGGCTACCAGAATCGCAATGTGGTACTCTCGAATGCACTGCTACAATATGCCGTTAAAACAAAAAACCCGTAGCACAAAAATACTTGGAACCCGGACATACACAAATGGAATGTGATGCTGTCCATAGTTTAATTGAAAGAAAACTAAAAATCGGGAAATTACATTACCTTATGATTATGTTACTAAAACCCGTGAAGCAAGATAAAACCGACTCCCTTAAATGCAGAAATTTTGACGCATGAAATTTTTAAAATTATTATAATAAAGATCTTATGAGGTACAGAAGTATAAGACCTGGACGTTGTACAAATGACCCCACTGTCAATAACCTGAGAGAACTGCATTATTTTCCTGAAGGCACTATAGGATATAAGATTAATTTTTCCGAACAAATTCGAGATTTACCACAAAGATCCAAGGAAATAGATAATTCTAGCTACGTACTTGAAGGCTTGTTCTCAGACCAACTAAAAATATCTGCTCAAAAATTTTCTCGCCTACAAGACATAAAATCTACACTTGCACCAGAATTTCATGGATTTTACGACACTTTACAATTTAATAAAGACTAATTATTATTAGTGCAATATAGTTGTTAGAAGTTTTTCAGTTACCAAAGGTGTTACATTTGTACCTAATTAGATTAAGGTTTACTCTTTAATGTTATTTTTTTTAGTGCCATTTTTTATTAGAAAATGTCAAATATCTTAGATTTTAACTAAAAGTGGTTTTATGTTTTATTTGGACGTTACTTATTATTTATAATGTTTTCTTGTTCCTATAAAAAGTTCTAATAAAAATTTTTTAATTTTGGTACTATATTAAATTTTGTGTATTTTTGGTCAAATACCACTTATCAACATCTGGTTCAACAGGCAATACCACGTATCAAACCGCATTTCCAGAAAAATAATTTTAAAACATTTTTTAGGATATTGTGTAAAATCTACAATTTTTAGCTAGACATATATAAATTGCCTACTGGTGCCCTGTAACAAAGAAATAATACACTTTTTTGTCTCTCCTGAAAATTTGTCAAAATGTTGATACGTGGTATTGCGCCTAGGCCATCGAAATGCCTTATCAATAAGTAACGCCTTAATGTAAATTTTAAATTTAGGTTAGGACAATTCCCTAACCGACACGGGAAGCTGTTAAAGAACTTCACACCATAATAATTTACTCCGTATCCAGTCCTCCGAAGTCGACACTTTGGTAGTAAAAGATTATCGCATCCCCTGGTTCGGTGGTTGTGTATTTGGCTGTGGCAAGAGTACATTGTCAGATTACGAATTACATGACATAAACAAATGTAAATGTAAAGAGAAGGAAGAATTAAAATTGATAAATCCCGAAAATAAGATTTACAATCCTCTCTGTAACCGATATTTGCGATTACACGCAAAGCGCGGCTTTGAATTTTAAAAATACGATTGCTGGAAGCCGAATGACCCCACAAGAGGAGCCCATACGATAAATGGGACTGTACTAAAGAAAAATCTGCAATCCTAAGAACAGGATCTTTAGACAGTTGTCTAAGCAGTTAGACGCTTTTGTTCAACTTCATGGCAAGATCACTACCATGGCGGTCCCATAGGAAAGTGGAATCCAAGTTTAAACCCAGAAATTTCACTCCGGAATAGAAACCAGCTCCAATCAAATGATCAATATTTGACAGACTAAAGACCACCTGTTTTGTTTTTTCTTCATTAAACGCCATTTCATTGATGACGTCCAACCTCAAACATCGTTGATTGCTGATTCCATCACATCAACGCAAGTGTCGAAAGTTGATGCAGATACGGTTAAAACCGTATCGTCAGCGTATTGAATTACACCTGTCTTTGAATCACGCAGATTGTTGACGTACAACAAAAACAGCAGAGGACCCAAAATCGAATCCTGCGGTACACCATGTTTATTATCTCTGCACTCTATCGGCGAGAAATGACCTAATTAAAAGACAACTTTCAGAATTAAAGTTATATTTAGATAATTTATCAGCAAGAATATTGTGAGAAAGAGTATCAAAAGCTTTGCTGAGATCTAAAAAGATGCTAATAACGTATCCTTACGTTCTAGGCTATCAACTATCTTGTTAGAAACTTGAGACACCGCATGAGTCGTCGAAAGTCTCTCACGAAAGCCGAACTGGGCGTTAAATAGCAAATTGTGTCCAGTAAGAAACCAGATAATTTGTGCGTAACAAGATCTTTTCAAAAATTTTGGAAAACGGCGACAGCAGAGAGATGGGTCTGAACTGGGTCACGTCGTCACAGTTATTATGGTTCTTTGGGATAGGGACAATAGTCCCCATTTTGAAACTGCTAGTGAAAGAAAAGTGCATAATACAAGCGTTGACTAATTTGGTAAACGAAATCATGATCACATCCCAAACGTCAGATACAATTTGTAAGGAGAGTTCATCACCGTCACCAGCTCTTTTGTTACGAATAGTAGCAAAGATATCTCTCATTTCATTAAAACGATTTCAGAGGGGTTGATTTTTGTGGAGGGCAACGACTCAAGGAGATCTTCAATTGAGTTAAGAAAATAATTGTTAAACTCATTTGGTGTTAAGCTAGTCACTAGTTCCTTACCTTTAGATTCCTTGATCAGTTGCCATGCAGTTTTCATTTTATTTTGACTCTTACATAGTAAGGTATTATTGAAGTTCAATTTGGCTTTTTTAAGATCATTAACGTAATAGTGTCTATATTTATAGTAAGCTTCACGTAGATCGCTCGTACCGTGTTGTCTAAAAGCCTGCCTCAAGGTTACTAGCACTTCTCTTTTACGCTTCAGGTCATTCGAAAACCAAGAAGACTGCAACCGGCCTTTAACAGTCCTTTTTATAATTGGAAAGGAAAGTTTAAAAATATTATAAAATTCTTCAATAAAGGAATTAAAGTTTAGGTTTGTATTATTTGTCCGGGTAACAAACTGTTCCCAGTTAACCTCACTAATCTTATTAAAAAAAACATGCTTATTGATCAATGAAAAGGAACGGCTATATAACGAAGTGACAGAGGGCTTATGCAAGTCCCTTCCATGATTCAGGGAACATCCAATCCAAGATAATCAGAAAACCCACAGTCAATAATTTCAGAACGCAAAACCAGTTTAATGTTGTTAATGAAGACATTATCAATGCAATTATGGGAACGTTCGGTGCAGAAAACAACTTCACAAACCCGTTAGACGCAAATAAGTCGATTGTGTCAGTACTCATAGCTTTAGGCAGATCGCCGCATATTACAATAGTTAATAATAATTCAGCTTAAAGAGATATGGGACTAAACTTGTCTGGGGTCCGATAAATCAGCTTAAAGAGATATGGGACTAAACTTGTCTATTACATTACTGTCAACTTATTTACATTAGTTACAGTTAACTTTACAAATACCATCATTGATAGAATTAACGTAACTTACAAGAGTTGCTCAAAGTGACGGCCACCAACCTCAATGCAAGCTTGACATCGGCGTACAAGATTCTGCGGCATCCGTACAAATATCCCTGGTGTGTTTCGAATTACATCGCAGGCAGCTACAACCTGACAGACAGACAATCTGATAGAGAAGTTTACTTCTATATCTCTTTAAGCTGAATTTTCGGACCCCAGGTTCCCTACCTCAAATTGTTCAGAAGAGCATCCCCTGTTTAATTTTTGCACGCTAGTAGTTGTAGACCGGGCATTCTGCTCCAAAATTATAGACTCTCTGTACATTCTCTCGGTACACAAGTACATGAAGTAATTGGTCTCGGTATATTGTGCTAATTATGCAGACGACAAGTACACGAATTAAGTATCCTTATGCACGTACATGGTGTACCTAAAGCAATTAGTTCAATTAGTTCATGTACTTTTGTATAATTATCCAATCATCGCACTCTTATCAACAAGTACTTGAAAAGATGCCCCACTCACAAGATGGCGAGTCTCGACGGCTGCCATCTTACTCCATTAGGAAGGCGGGCGTCAAAAAACCACCCCTAATTATACAAAAGTACATGAACTAATTGAACTAATTGCTCTAGGTACACCATGTATGTGCATAAGGATACTTAATTCGTGTGCTTGCCGTCTGCATAATTAGCACAATGTACCGAAACCAATTACTGTACTTGTGTACCGAGAGAATGTACATAGAGTATGTAGTTTTGGGGCAGAAAGCCCGGTCTGCAACTACTCACGCTTTCACTGAAACACCCTGTATAGACTTTGTTGACGACGTTTGGTCTTATGGTTGTGGCGGATTTGAGAACTTCAGCAACTAAACCACTAGGTATGTTTGTTCGCCACTTCATTATCGGCCACAATGTTAATATTAAAATGAATGTTAAAACATTCTTTTTTAATGTTTGATTTTACTACCTTGTGTCCTAAATCGTTAAAAATTACTTTTGTATATAATTATCCCCAATTTATTCGATTTGCACATACGTGCATCTTAAAAAGTAATTGTTGTAAAGACTTGGGATAATAATATTATGATTAAAGTGGTCAAGGAAAAATGTTGAAAATTATTTTTAACTTTCTAAAATGTCCACTAGGTGGGGTATTCGAATTCTTAAATTTTAAATCTCATTTTTTGAGGAACATTCTTATATTACGGATACCCAAAATGTACATCATTTTAAAGCGTTTTGCGACCACACTACAAATTAAATGAACATCACTTTTAATTTAACAGAAGATAGTCAAATTAGGATCTAACAAGCTAGTAAATGCCGCATTTCGATATCTCTTTCTTAACCTAAATTATTATTACAAGAAATTAAAACTCAAAATAATATTGCATATTTGTGAATATTTTCAGTGTACCTGCTATTATTAAATCCTAATTATCGTTTATTTACTAAAATATATGTGTAAATTTGCTATTCAAACAACGAGAAATGATAATATTCAAAATGGTGCCGATCTTGTTCAATCCAATACTGAAATGTGTGTCTTATAACCAACAAACTTGTCTCAATTTCAGCTTTCGAAAAGCTAGATACACCATTTGAGAACCGCTGAATCATATGATCTTTTGTTGTAAGTTGAGTTACATAACTAAATCTTTAAAACGCTCCCATAAATAGAAATTTAAACAACTTAAGTGTGAGGACTTCAGTGGCCAGGGAAATAAACTTCCTTGTACTATTGATTGACTAAGACAAGTTCGTTTTAAAAAAACCGTTATTTCCGTTTCAAACGAAGTTACACTATAAAGTCAAATAAATTAAAAACGTAAATACTAGCCCATGGAAAGGCAAACATGAACAGACAACAGTAATGGTAGAAAATTGAAGAATAAAAGAAGTATATAATATATATTAAATTGTAGTATATAATTAGTAAAAACGTTTGTCTGGAGCACCACACTATATACATGTTAGAGTAGGACAATCGGAACGAGTGAAAACGATAACTTGAAGCGATTGAGATGTAGTGCTACCGGAAAACAATTAAGATAAGATGGATTAGCACAGTCACAAATTTACAAGTCCTCAGAAAAAACCGAGAATCCTCTCTGAACAAATAGTGAAGAGACGATATGGTTTAATCGGTCATTCTCTATGGCGCGATTAGAAAGTAGAATATTTGGAATAGAATATCTACAACAAATAGTTAAATATGTCGGTTGTTATGATTACATTGAATTAAACACAACCGACAACAACGGAAGTCTGCATCATCTGATTGAAAACTGAGAGAAAGATACGTCAACAATAAGACGAATATTTTCACGAATTTTATTGATTGGCGTCAAGAGTAAAAAATTATCAGTGAAAGATGTTTAGTATATTACCTCTATGTGAGACAACTTGTCTCCATCACGATTTACGCGAAAGTAGCGGAAATGTGTATTTGGGGTACGATATTGTGTGTCCTTGTGTCCTCTTCAACATTAGTACACTTGAAAGAACGCTTTTGGTCTTCTATGTCAGAAACTGTTAGATCTAGAAGGTATCGGGGGTAGAAAGCACCACTGTACGTTTTGATGTATTTTTCTTGATCTTACTTGTTTTCCAGGTCAACTGTCAGTTTCCGGCCATGTTTGCACGATTACCTGAATTGAGTGTGATTTGAAAATGGCGAATGCGAGCTTGTAGTTAGTTATACATATGTTGTCTTTGTTGTTCGTCAAATTGCAAACAAAAGTGATGAATTACTACTGAAATTAATCTACTTGTTCTGAAGGAGAGGATCCTGTGATTGGAACTAGTGATTGATTGCCGTGGAAGTTGAAATCGGAGAAAATACTATCAAGTACGCTCGGCGTGGGAAAATCCTGCAGGCTGAGGTAAGCATTTGTTGATTACATGAAAAATAAGTCCAATCTTATTTTCCTTCTATTGACAATGTTAACGTACTTAACGAGTTTGTGGTTTGCTAAGTAAAGGAATAATTGGCGTTTTGGTAAAAAGTAGTCGTAATGATAGTTGACAATGGCAGAATCGGATATTACTGACATTGCAAAAATAAAAGTTGACGTGTTCATTAAAAGGCGCGGGACAATTAAAAGTGCGTTGACGCGGTTTGAGACCTATTTCTGTAAATTTACCGGCAGTGACAATATTTTAAAAGTGAAGGGTTGCTTAAGCGATGATCAAATAATATTAGGAAAATATAACGAGATGCAAAGTCAGTTAGAGGATGTTGATACTGATTACGAGCCATCAAAATCGCATTTTGAAAACTATTTCAATAACAAAGCGCCTGTAGCACAATTTTTTAATTTAGTGGTGGGATTGAAGAAATACGAACAGTTTAAGGGCAATACGTTGCTTTCATGAACGAATATTCAGTTATCAAAACCGATTATAGCACCACTAAGTTGCTGGTAGTTTTTAATGGAAGTGCAAAAGCAACTAAAAGTCTTAACTTAAATGGACCGGTGGTACGAAATGAACTATTTAAAATATGGTTAAGATTTCAAAAACACGAGACCGTATTAACCACGTATATGTTAAAAATGTACCGTCAGATTTGGGTTAATAAGCAAGATCGCCACCTTTAACGCATTATTTGGCAGAAAGTGTGGACGCGCGATGCTAGCTTGAAAGCATATGGGTGTGCCATTTATTGTAGAAGCACAAACAGTCTCGGTAAGGTTATAATATAATTGATTTATGCAAAATAACAATTAACTCTTTTGCCAAAAGGGTAGGGCTCATATTACGTTACCTCGTCTAGAACTTAAAGGCGCTCTGATTCTGGCCGAAAATGTTCACTTGGTTGCCAAAGAAGTAGACTTGTCTTTCAGCAGCATTTATTTTTGAATCGATTCTACAATTCTTCTGTCATGGTTGAAGGAAGTTCCAGACACATGGAAGCAGTATGTAGCGAACAGAGTGGATTGCATTCAAACGTTGACCGATGGGTATCAATGGCGACACTTCAGTTCGCGAGATAATTCTGCGGATTTGATAAGTGGGGAGGTGGATGTTTGGGAGATATTAATATTAATTTGGTTTGAGAGTTCTTTTTGGTTTAAGGAAAAGGTTACTGAGTGGTCCACACTTGGATCTATTCTTGATAAATTTGCAGTTCTAGAGTGTAGAAATATTGAGGGACTAATATTTTGAGTGAAAAAATTTGAGTTGTTTAGAAAATGTACTACTTTTAAAAAAATCAGTTGTGTCATTGCTTGATATTGGTGCATTGTTAACAATGTTAGGGAAGGAGAGATATATAATAATAATAATAATAATAATAATAATAATAATAATTTATTTGTTGCCCAACAGTACAAGACCTTAACAGGACTATTCATATTTATGCACTAGGATTAACTTATAAAATTAATGGATTAATGTATTAAACTAACAATTACGGTTAATTTTGAGTAGTTAATGTTACACATTATATGTACAGGTGATTTTAACTTAAGGTTAGTATTTGCTTTGACATTATAAAATGTTTTAGGTGATCGGCGAGTTCAATTTGGTACTAAAAATTTAATTTCTGATACAATATCGATACAATCTATTTGGTTATGTAATAATTTGTACAAAAATGCTACTGAATATATCTTACGACGGGTGCTTAAGTATTTTAAACCAAATCTATACATTAACTGTGACAGGTCGGCACCTCTTGAAGGATATATTCCATCGGTTATAAATGTTAAAAATTTGACAAATTTTCGTTGAATAGATTCTACACTTTCGATATAAGTTTTACTATGCGGATACCATATAAATGCACCATATTCAAGTTTCGATCTTACTAAGGAACAGTACAAAGTTTTTAGACACTCACTATTTTCAAAATTTTTACAGGTTCTAATGATAAACCCTAACATTTTTTGAGATGATTTGACAGTGTGTGATATATGATTTGTGAACGTTAAAGTGGAATCAAAAATTACTCCAAGATATTTAATTAAACTTACTTTGTCGAAAACTAAACCATTTATATTATAATTGTAATATATACGATTGACTTTCTTCGTAAAACTCACAACTTTACATTTCGTAACGTTTAAGTTTAAGTTGTTGTTAGTAAACCATTGACAGACAGCCTCCAAATTCGTTTGTAAAAAATTCCAGTCAGAAATAGTCTTAATTGAGGTGAATATTTTTAAATCAACTGCGAATAGTAATTTGGAACATGTAATTGAGTTTGGCAGATCGTTAATAAAAATGAGAAACAACAAAGGACCCAGATTTGATCCTTGTGGAACTCCGGATGTTGTCATATATAGTGTTGATTGATAATATTTGTATTCAACAAATTGGAACAACTTGAGTAGATCACCATTAAAACCAAATTCATGTAATTTTCTTAAAAGGGTGACATGATCTATTTGGTCAAAGGCTTTTGGTACATCGGTATAAATAACATCGACCTGACCACTACGGTCTAACACTTCAGAAAGATATTGCGAGAAAACGGTTAAATTTGTAATAGTTGATCTATTTTCAACAAATCCATGTTGATAAATAGAAAAAGAGTTTTTTATTTGGGAATAAATCTTATTGTACATTATACTTTCAAATATTTTAGCAAAGTTATTTAAGATAGATCTAAGTCGACAATTTTTTATGTTTGTTGAGTCTCCATTTTTATGAATAGGACAAACACGAGAAATTTTCCACATAAGTGGAATGTAGTTTTTCAAATCAAATTAAAATTAGAACATAATGGTTTTAGTAAAAATACCTGACATTTTTTGACCAACAAACTAGGAATTCTGTCATATCCTGCGGTCATTTTATTTTTTAATTTTGTTATACCTCTTCGGACATCGATTTCAGTTATTGCATTTAGACTAACATTATTAGTGATAATATTTTCGGTATTCTTAAAATCGTAGCCATTAGAGTTGACATAAATATTTGAAAAATAGGTGGCAAATATGTTTACAATAGTTTCTGGAGTATCGTACTCAACCTCGTTATAGTGCATTATTCCTGGTATTAGAGATGTTCCTTTTTTGCTTTGTACATACTGCCAAAATCGACTCGAGTCAGTTTTCACGCTATTCTGTACTTTCCTCAAATAATTACTATAAGCTTCAGATATCGCTTGCTTAACTAATTTCCTAAGCTCTGAGAATTTGGTAAAGTAAAATTGTTTCTTGGTTTTTTTATATTTTTTATGAAAGTAATCTTTTTTATTTAAGTTTTTATAATAGTTCTAGAAAACCAAGGAGGGTACTGACGTTTCATAATATTATTTTTAATGGTATGCACACATTGATCTAACGTGCTATATATTTTTTCGTATAAGTTGTTACAAGCCAAATCAACGTCGTAAATACTATCTAGATACGACCAATCCGTAAATAATAATTTTTATGAAGCAAACGGTGGTTAATTTTTTTTTAATTATATCTGCTTTGAACAAAATTGTTTTCAAAGTAATGGTATTTTGGTTTTGTAATATTAAAAGTAATTTGTAATGGGGGATGATACATATCGGGGTATATCAGCGGTTAACGATCATTAACTACTTTGCAATCTAAATTAGAATACACTAAATCTAACAATCTATTATCGGTGTTTACAACACATTTGAATTGTTTGAGGTTACAGAAAGTAGAGAAGTTACGTAAAGCGTTTGATTTTCTATCATTTACATCATAAATAAAGTTTGTTACATTGAAATCACCTACGATAATTACATTTTTTCCATGAATGTACTCCAATAATGCAAGATCTTCAAGGAATATTTCAAAATCATTAACTGATGCATCCGTTATATACAAAGTAACTATAACTAAAGAAGTATTATTTTTAAGTTTAATTTTCAATACGCAAACATCAATAGTATCTATCTTACTTTCAAATTGCAGCTGGGTAGCTTGAAATGTTGTTCTAGTCGCTATTAACACACCCCCACCTCTGTCACAATCAAGGGTTTCATATCTTCTATCAGACCGAAAGACATTATGATCGCAAGGAAAGAGTTCGGTGTTGTTAAAATTAGAGTTATGCCATGTTTCAGAAAGACAGATAATATCATACTCACTGTCTAATATAGCACTATAGAGTTCGTTAACTTTGGAACGGAGTCCTCTACTGTTAGTGGATGTTTCAATTATTTTTGGAATACCATTAATGTACTTTATTTTAAGCGATTAAAATTTTGGATTCTACCTTATCACCTGGGAAGTTAGACAATGTATTAAACAGTTATTAAAAATACATTAAAATAATCGTTTTTCGGTGAAATCGAATGTTTAACGAAAGGTAAGACAGTTTTAAATCTAACAGAATTTTGACGCTGGACTCTTTTATTGATGGTTTTGAGTAGATGCGTGTAGAAGGACAAATTACAAAGGGGGGACACAATTTTGATAAATGTAATCCAATTATTTAATCGAAAACAAAATCTTATTAGCAGAAACTCAGGAAAAATATGGGCTTATCTCTGGCCTGGCAATATAAAGCGTGTTATACGTGGATGTGTTGTGTCCATCAGGTTTAACGCGAAACCTCTCCTTCTAAAGATAGGTTAGTACGCTCCCTTTTCAATACATAAACGTAGATTACTGTAGTGCTTTTAATGTAAAAGAGAGAGCATCTCGCAATAGAAAAATCATCAAAACGTACATTGATATTTTTATACTATATCAAAGTACGAAGGCTATTCATCTAGAGATAGCAAATGATTTTTTTGCTTTGGCGTTTTTAAACTGTTTTGTTTGATTTGTGAGCAGACGAAGCCTCTGTTCAGAAATAAAAGTAAGATATCTGGTTATATTACATGATACGAACTCCGCAGCATTGGTGTTTAGCCCGAGTAACGGGATCTGATACGGGTAATACCTTATAACGGTTATGGTTTACAACTAGCCACGGCTGTAGAGGAACTACCTAAAAAAAACAACCAAAGGAAATACGGATCAATGTAGCGCACTAGATTCGTAAAGAATATATTATTTATAATAGTTAAAGCAGCAGCGTCCGGCTTCTGTCGGAGAGTCAGGGGGTCTCTTTAGAGTTCTAAGAAATTAAACTGTTGTTTAACAAGGCGCTACCTGCTGGGTAAAAGAAAGAAATAAAAGCGGCCAACAGGAGATCAACAGGTTTTACTTAAAGCCTAATACGCTAGATCAAACACAACAAAAGAGAAAGACAGACAATTCAATAAAACAACAAACAAATCTTAAAACGATATGTGAATGTGACAGAAATAGAGAGACTGTCGCATATATTCGCGTACGTTAGCAGTAACCTCGCTTAACAATAAGTAAGGTTTGCAATTAATGTGCCAATTCACAGGTACGCTATAATAACACCAAAGTTAAGTTAACGTTCCAATTGAAGATTGGCTAATAAGAATACTCTGCGTACACATATTACTTACACACGGCGATTTATCTGGTCTAACATGCAACGACACTGACTTAAACTAAGATTAAAGGGCTAAGTACCTCCCGCAAACCCAAAAGGCCTTTTGTTTTCGCGTCAAACGCTCTAAGTGAAGCGCCCGAGCCCGTATTGAGCTGGTTAAAACGTTTGGTTATGGAGAGTACACCGAATAAAGATTTACTTAAGAACTAAAGATCAAACCCTTACATGTCATACGCATTCACAATGAATAAGTTACCTACATAATAATAAAACTTAGTTGTAATCTGATGGATGCAGTTCCGAGAATAAGAATTTTCTGCTAGCGACGATATCGACAGTTCGGGAAGTTAGGTAACCCCAGGATTTCTCTTAGGGGAGGTTTGCGAAGAGAAACGGAAGGCGGTAGGCTCCCTCAATAAAGTTATAGAGCATAACCAACCCCTGTTAGACGTGGTAGCCACCGGTTGCCTGCAGCTTATGTAATGCAAAACCGTTTAAATGACAAGGAAGGTCTTAATCAGCCACTCCAGCACCCTCAGGAGTTATCCAGGTATAACACACAGCAAAATTATAAGGTCAAGAAACGTGCTAAAAGAATTTCACGTGGCAATTAAAATTAATAGAAACAGAGAAACAAAAGCAATGTGTACTTACGGTGAATTTAGCCGGATTTAAACTTAACCAATAATTTTTATTGGAAATCTTGTAACACACATAAATGATTTGTGTAAATTTCAATTTTAAAATGCACGCTAAACCACCCGTGCGAAAGAAGAAAAATGTCCGCTATTCGTCTAGGAAACAAACTGGAATTTTATTTTCAACCAATAGAAAATTAGCAAAATGCGCGCCAAATTCGACTTTCGTCGTAACATATTACTCGCGACACAAGTTTTAATATTGACTCTTTATATTCAGAAAATAAAATCGTAACAACCTCTAGAGCAATCACCGAGGTCATTCCACTAGTAATTGATACCGACGTGAAACCTGAAGTCGCCACTTCAGCGGGGAATATGTTTGAAAAGATGCTTCCACCGCCAGTTTCCAGACATGTCTGCGCTGGATTTGAAAATAGCGAACGCGAGCTTGTAGTTGTCCTTGTAAAATGTATATTGTTCGTCAACAACAGTTATTAAACACAGTTCACTACAAAACAATTGCTAAGAAACTTTTTTAAATATGCTCTGAATGTATCCCGTTTGTTATGCAATTTGGAATGAAGACTCTTCAGTTGAACACTATTTGGTCTCCAATCGACTGCCGTAAAAATTCGTCCTACTTGACCAACTAACATTTTCTTTCTTCTTTACATTTCTGATTTAGTGATTATCCCATTGTCTTTAGAAGATGGATGCTCTGTTCTTAGGTTTAACCGTTTTTACAGGTGCAAAATCCGTGGGTCATATCTAGCTTTATACTATTTAAATTATTTAGTAGTTGTCTCTTGCTTTATTCTTCCTAAAACTCTGTCTTTCATATGTACTGTTTGAATTTTTTTCCAAAGTACACAAGAATAAGGTACCTCATACGGAAGACCTATTTTAAACCCTCAGTGCTCCAAATTGATTGAGTTGTGGGTAATATTCAGAGTCAATTTTAAAGTGTTAGTCTCTGAAATACAGCATTCAGTTCCCGCCCGATGTCTTCTTTTGTTACGGTTCTAAATAATCGAACCTAAACGTAGGTCGTAACCCGTGTTAAAAACGTAGGGCGTAGTTTGCACGTTACGACGAAAATCAAATCTACCGCGCTTACATCGAATCTTCCTATTGATGAATCGTAATCACTAACTAAACGACGGGTTGACATCTTGGAACCTTTTTTTCCTTTTGGGCGATTGACGGTGTTTCAGGAAGCTAAAAAAAATATTAAGTGAAATTTCAACGTGGCTTCAATAATTGCACCATAATTCAGTGCGGAAGGATAAATTCGATCAAGTTACGTGGTAAGTTGGGTTTTTTGTTATTTTTTTGGTTAATTTAGAGGTTGTATAAATTGTTAATTACAACGTTTGCTTCAGCACGTGTGTTAACCTCACACTTTCACCGTATCTTACACCTGGAAAACTCCTGGAGGTGCTAGAATGACTATTTAGGAATCTCTCACTACCTAATTGTTCGAGTACCACGATTTCGCCTACACTTAAACCGACAACAGCTGGTGAATGCTGCAGGCCTACCGACTCGTTCATGCTGCATATCTATTTCTTCGAGGGACCCTATTTGTCATCTGCTCTTCAATATAAACCTCCCCTAAGGAAAATTCTGGAATTAACTACTTTCTGACGCTGTCCGATACTGCCGCTAGTAAGAACGTTCATTCTTGGGATTGCATACTTCTAGAACACAGCTAAGTTTTAATGTTTAAGTATCCTACTCAATATCAATGCGTAAGAAGCTCACGTACACGGGACATTGAACGGTTTACTCTTCACATATTTTTAAGTTCTTATTTGCTATATTTAAATTCTCTATGTGTCTATCTGATTGTGTTTGTCTTAGCGTGTTAGATCTTTTAGTGAAACCTGTTGAACTCCTGTTCGTCGATTTTATTTCTCTTTATTACTCAGCATGTGGCGCCACGTTACACAGCAGTTTATTTCTTTTCAGTTCCTTAAGGACCCCCAACTAACCGACAAAGCCGGACACTGTTGTGATAACTCTTACAAATACGGGATCTTCCAGGAATTTGAGCTAAATAGTATTGTTCTTCTTTTATCTAGGTTGTACCGCTAGAGCCGTCGATTCTTTTATGTATTTGTAAACTACAACCGTTACATTTTCTGAAAAGGTAAAAGTATTTTGGAAAATAAATATACCTACTTAATGAAAGTTTGACAATAAAGAAGTTTTTTATTATTTTGATCTTAATGATTTGCATCTACTTTGCATTCTTCTTGATATCGATTGAGTAGCGTTTGAATAACCCCAATAATAAGACAATTATTTTCAAGAAATTTTATGCGATAATATTTGCGTACTGTATTTTTTTCATTACGAATAGTTCAATAAATTATTGCTAATTAATTTTCTGATACGATTTTTTTATAGCATAGGTCAGCAGATCAAACAAATCTGAAAGTAAATTTAAACAAAAACTACGTTGTTTTCTAATGTTTGTTGTAGATTTTTTAATTTATTTAATTTAAAAGTGAACAACCTCCGTTACATTTTCCATTGTTAAATTGTTAGATATATTTTTATAACATACGCGCGAATTAATACCTAAATTATAAAAGTGAAAGAGAAAACGCGATCCGTAAAAAAGCAGCGAACTGAATCGTTAACAGTAACAACGTTGAACTCTAAAAACTAATAAAAATCCAAATGAAGAGTAAATATGCAAACTGTTTCTCTAAAGAATAAAGAAGCAGGAAAGTGCTAAAATCCCTAAAGAACTTTTCATGTAAACTTTTATAGTCGTCATAAATTTGATCAGCCTTATTAGCATACGTTTATGAACTTTGCAATCCGTAAACGAGTTGACGGTTCTCAAGGGTTGTTCTGGCCTCTTTGAAATTACTCTGCATTGTACAAATGCAAAATAATGTGCTAGCTAACATAAACAACTCGGAAAAAACTTTTGCCACTTTTTTTTAATGCTTGGAAATATGTCAAATTCGTTTTTGTCTATTATTTGACTTTAGTTCCAATTAGTAATTAAAACAGTAAAACAAACTTCATTAGTGGATAAAAAGCTATCGAAAATAAATATTGCTTATGCGCTGTATAAAAATATTTCTTTATATCTATACAAATATACATTTCACAATGGTCACTTCTCTAGACCTTCAACCACCCTAAGCTAGATATGGCTCGAAATACAAATAAAATATGAGAGACTGGTATAGACTATTGTTATCTCAACATCTTTATAGATCAATAGAACGTCCTGTCGTTCACTTAAAATATATCCGGATGAATTGTATTTATAAATAAACAGGACTTACTATTTTAATCAAAGCGTTTTCGTAGTAATATTTTAAATTAATTAATGTAATAACAAAAAAATACGTACTATGAACAAATTTCATTAAAATTTTGTATAAAAAAGAAATATAAAACATCGACTGCTTTAGGCTTTTTGAATTGAATTATATTTTATGTATGTTTTGTTATATTATTGATCTTTTGTGTATAACTGAATATAAACGTTTTATAACGTCAATAATTTTTTTTATATTTATCTTCACGTATTTTTGTTTCATTTTGTTTACATTTATTTATCACGATTTGATATTTTTAAAGTTCAAGTGAATATTGTGCACCCAAAGCAATGATAAAAGAATTTACAATAAATCGATAAATAATACATTGAACGAATATTATTTTTATTGTTATCTAATTGAGAGTGACATTATTATCTTTCAAATGCGCAGTACGATTCAATCACTTTTTAAATAAACCATTTTATAGATAGTTAAATATTAAGCAATCTTGTGTAACCACATACTTTGTGTCATAAAAAAATCATTTCATTTCGAACATTTAAAACATGATTTTATGTACGCGAACGACAAAATAAAATAATAAAATAAAACCTATCCTGAAATAACTTAGCAATAACGAAACGGTTAAAAAACCGAAAAACACAATCAATCATAAGCAATCAAAATTGTATTAATAATAATAATAATAATAATAATTTTGTTTAGTTTAGTTAAGTGATGCATTTTTCATAATACAATTTTTATTTTTTTAATTTCAATTCAATTTACTTACTAATACAGTGACCGGCAAAGAGTTTGCAACAAAGTCCGTCCTAAAAAAACAATGTTTTTTGTTCTTTACCGTCCATTAGTAAACTAATAAATAAAAATTACTAGATTGTGAAGTTTATTTGTTGCTTGGAAAAATGCCGGAAAAATTGATATTTTTTAAAAATAGTTATTTTATTTTGAAAATTTGCACATAGACGTATAATATAATTGTGAACAACTTTCCTCTTAGGCATTTTTAATATCTTCTCATCTAACCTCACTTTTACATATTTAAGGGATGTTTTTTAATTTGCCGCCATGACAGTGGTCACATGACATTTGTCAAAGTGCTTTTTTGTCATTCAATATGCTGAATTCATTTGCATAAAACACAATAAAACCAACAAATATACTTTACAATCCAGTAATTTTTATTTATGAGTCTACAAATGGATCGGTAAAGAACAAAAACATTGTTTTTTTAGGACGGACTCTGTTGCAATGGCCTACAGAAAGCAAAAAGTTGAAATTACAAATTTAGATTTATTTTAAAATAGTCCTAAAATGATCAATTCTTTCATTCTAAACTCAATTTAAACAATTTTTTAGAATATTGCCTGGATAATAATAAGCTCATACAAAAACATACAAAAAAATTTCTGGAAAAAATGCCAGAAAACTGATATTTTGAAAAGTCGTTATTTTCTTTTGAAAATTTGCACATAGACGTATAATCTAATTCTGAACAACTTTTGTTTTTATTATTTGGCATCTAACCTCACTTTTACATATTTAAGGGGTATTTTTAAATTTTCCGCCAAGACAGTGTTCACATGACATTTGTCAAAGTGCTTTTTTTTGTCATTCGATATGATATTTGCCAAAAGAAATTTTCGGATATATCAATTACAAAAATTTTTCCCATTTGATGCAAACTCTTTGCCGGTCACTGTATATCATCAGCAAATGGATTAATATTACTGTATTTTAGATTTATGTATATTAACAACAATACAGGATCGTTGGGACACTCCCAAGTTATTTTAAATATCAGAAGTCTGGTCACGTTCATATGAAGTTATCTGGTTGCTTGTTGTGAGAGAACATCAATTATCTCACATACTCACAGATACCGCACTTTTTTCAGTTTTTATACTCTTTTATACTCTAAAAACACTGCAACTACATTTTCATTAAGTACTATTATTCTGGTAGATGGTTACATTGTTGATGAATTAAAGCAATGCAAATCTATTAATACTACATCAAACTTGGCAGAGAAAGAAGAAATAATTATGGAAGTTGCAGATCGTCAGCGTCGTGAAAATAATATGTTTACAACGTCAAAGAAAAATGGACAGCAAATGTAAACGATGCTTTAATTGCGGACACATTAAAAATTACAACTACATTAAATGAAATTACGTCCGTTAATACAAATGATATTAAAGTCGTGCGTTTGGGACGTAATCATTCAGCAGATAAACCACGACCAATAAAAGTGATAATGAACTCACACGCAGACAAACTCCTCGTTTTAAAAACAAATACAAACTAAAAACCGTAATAGCAGTGTAGCAATTAATGCTGATCTAACAACGATGCAAAGAAAATATTTGTCTGAACTACGTAATGAATTAGCCAACCGAATAGCCGAAGGAGAAAAGGACTTAAGAATTCGTTACGTAAATGGAGTTGCTAAGATTCTTAGTTCAAAAACTAAATAATATTAATAACACAAATAGTAGCCTACATTGTTACTTTCAAAATGTACGAGGATTACGAACTAAAACAGATTTATTATATTCTTACGTGTCTGATAACGAATACGACATCATTAGTTTAGTGGAAAGTGCTCTAACAAAAATATATCTAATCAAGAACTATTTCCGTCATCTTACAATATATTTAGATGCGACAGAAAATATGAAGTTACTAAACAAACTTGGGGAGGTGGAGTTCTTCTTGCTGTAAGAAATAATATCTTAACAAAATCAATATAGATCTTGATGTTTTTACCTCTACTATTCCAAACATAGACATAACAGGATGTAAGTGCTATCATAATAACATACCACTGACTATTCTATTAGTGTACATTCCTTCTACCATCCAAATAAGTACTATTGAAAATTTTTTTGATTTGTTAGAACTCTTAGTCACTTCTTTAAATAATGTACTGCTATTAGGCGACTTCAATATCACCAACTATGTTAATCATAATATGAATGACAGCAAATCAAAAATAATGTATGATTTCCAAAATTTATTCCAACTCAAACAATATAATTTAGTTACCAATATAAATAAACCATTGTTAGATTTGGTTCTCAGTAATATTGATTGTCAAGTATATCATGATAACATTCCTATCGTCTCAGAAGATCATCATCATCCTGCATTACATACTTCAATTCAATCCATACTAACAACTATACATCGTTTTCCTACTAACAAAAATATTAAACGTTATAACCGAAAGTTCTATTTCTTGTGATCCAAAAATTTTTGGAGTTTTGTAAATACAAAACGCGGCTGCACCCGTATTCCAAATAAACTACAGAACGGTATACACACTTTTAGCACACCATTCACTATAATTGAAGCCTTTAAAGAATATTTTAGCAGCGTGTTTTTACATGATAATGCTCAAGGTGTTACTAACAATTACTGCTACAATAACATTCCAACCGTTTCAATTCCTAGAGTGTGTGAGGGTGATGTATTAAGAGCAATAAAAAAATTAAAAAATAAACACACAGCAGGACCGGATCAAATACCAAGTTTTTTAATAAAAGATTGTGCTAGTATATTTACCAATCCATTAACTGTAATTTTTAATGTTGCTTTAACCACATCGACCTTACCTAATGTATGGAAAATATCTAACGGTTGTCCTATATTTAAGAGTGGAGATCCATCTGACATACGTAATTACAGGCCAATTAGTATATTAAATAATTTTGCAAAAATATTTGAAATTTTATTACACTCTCATATTTACCCTACTATACAATTTTACATTTCTCCACAACAACATGGCTTTATGAAAAGGCGCTCAACGGTTACGAATCTTATGTCAATCACTCAGTTTATATGTAATAATCTAGATAGAGGTGGTCAAGTAGATGTCATATATACTGACATATCCAAAGCCTTTGACCAAATTTCTCATAAACTTCTATTAGCAAAATTATGCAACTTTGGTTTTAATAGTTCCTTATTATCCTTCTTTGAATCGTATTTACAGAAATAATTACGTGTCTTCTTGTTTAATACCTACGTCGGGAATACCTCAAGGATCCAATCTCGGACCATTATTATTTTAATTTTCGTTAATGATCTTACAGAAAACATACAATCAGAAAAGTTATTATTTGCTGACGACTTAAAAATATATTATTCTATAAGATCTTACAGTGATTGCCAATTTCTTCAACAGCAACTGGTCAATGTCAACTCTTGGTGTCAAGTGAATTATTTGTCACTCAATACCACTAAATGGAATGTGATGTCTTATACCCGTAAAGCAGAACCAATTTTGTATCCCTACTGTATCGATTCTAATGTTTTAACGCGGTGTAGAGTCTTAAAAGATCTTGGTGTATTTTTTAATGATAGATTGACATTCACAGATCATATTAAATACCTATCACAATCTGCTTTAAAAACTTTAGGCTTCATTATACGAAATTGTAGACAATTTAAAAGCGATAAAAACTTTGTACATTACACTAGTGCGTTCCAAACTCGATTATTGTTCATTAATATGGTATCTCACACAAGGCAACCATATCGCCTCTATTGAAAAAAGTCCAAAAAAAATTTTTGAAATATTTAGCTTTTAAAATTGATGGAACTCATCCTGAAAGAGGATGCTCTCAAGAAACATTTTTGTTAAGATTTGACTTTCAATGTTTACATCAACGCAGACGTACATACATCTAGTATTATTTTTCTCTACCAACTACTTCATAATCTAATTGATTGTCCTTACCTTTTATCACTAATTAAATTCCATGTTCCACATTTCATTTACCATTGGCATCTACAAATATATTATATAGATCGCCAATTCATATCATCTGCAGAAATTTTAATTTAAGTTTTTCTCATAATGATATTAACAACTGTACGTTAATGTCATTACTTAATAATAAGTAACGTTTATTTTGTTGTTATGTCTCTTGTCAACTCGCTTATATATTACTTCAATTTATTTTTTTTTCTTTTTCTTTTAGTTTCTTAGTGTTCATATATTATATACAGTCTGTATTACCATACATGTAGTTTGTTCTATAATTGGGTTTTATACCTGTTGGGCAAATAAACAGATAAATAAATAAATAAATAAATCTAGCTTAGTACTCAGAAGGAGCATAAACTAAGCTACTATTTGATATAAATATTTAGGCAGTTTGTGACGGGATTATTTCATAAATACTTGATTTATTGAGAAATTTTCTCTCTACAGTATAGGCCGTCGTGTTTACACTAATGCGTCTGAGTATGCATTCTTATATTAGGCAGTTTGGGGTATTTCACCTGTTTAGAGGTGTTGGTTCCGATTTGGTATCCGTGTATTCTAAAAATTTACACCTCATTTTTTCGCAAAAATTCTACGTTCTTTTTATTTAAATATCCGTTCTGAAAAGGTGGACATGAAAAGTGCTGTCTAGAGGTTGAACAATTGGACATGTGCTTTGTAATAGCGATTGAAGTAAAATCGTCCCTTTCTAATTAGGAAATAAGTCCTCGATTCCAGTGTAAGTACTATTCTTTGTTTTACTTTCCTTTGTTTTAATAAAATATTTGTTCTTAGGGGTTCTATTAATTATAGGCACCTTTTTTCTGTTCGTTTTGGCGTTTTGGTTTTTCGTTTGACGTACTCCGTCTTAATTGGTCAATGGATATTTAAGGATGGTTATACTGGCAATGATAATAATCCAAAAATTATAACCTATCGAAGGGAACACTTGGAAATTCAAGACTTAAACTATAATTAACTACCCTTGGAGCCATTGTCGAGTCAAGGTCACCACTCAAGATAAGCCGTTTATCTAATCCTTTGTGAGTAGCCAACAACTGTTATCATCAACGTCCATTTTGGTTTTCTCTTTCTTCGTGGATACTTAAATACTAGATTTGGATACGAGAGCTGTTATTTCTACCGTTTAACTGTCAAAAACTGAAAACCTCCTGGTTACACGAACTAAGTTATTTCTTTATGCATGTCATTAATTAATTTTGTCGCGTTATATGTATTTGTATCGTGGTTGAGAGTTTAACAACGTACCTTTTGGGCGCTTATCCTTATCCTTATGTAAACTCAAAGGATCCTTTAAGTACAATTAATTCTGTGCGCTTTGAACTTATTTAAATAATCGGCCATGGTCCGGTACTCGTCGTAATTGTTATTAAGTACCGTTTGAACAATACTTTGTCGTGTGAATCATTTGTAGGATTCATCGGTGTACGCGACTGTCAAATACGCTAACCTATTTGGGGGCGTTTGTGCCTCGAAATTATATTCGTGTTTTAACCCGCTCTCGTGAATTATTAGTATTTGATAACGATATATACTATTGATTCTAATTGATATTGTCTATTGGTATGTTTATGTGTTTCTCGATGTGTTAAATTGAACTCTAGTCGCTAAACCAATATATGTATTTCTATGCACATACGGTCTATTTCTGTATCTATGAGTACCTAGAGGCTCTAGATATTTCTTTTACATAATCCTAGGTGGCGCCTTATAAATTTTCGAAGCAGTGTAGAGGCCTTCTTTGCGAACAATTTTCAATCCACCCACGACTACTTCCGACTAAGAAGAGCTGCCGAGGGGTCATCGAATACTGCTATATATTTATTTTAATTGTTAACCAATAAACCGTAACAAGTTATTTTAAAACAATTTAGAAAAAAGCAAATTTTATTCCATGAAGTGAATGATTGAAATCAGACATAATATAAAAACAAGATTTGAAATCAATTGCTAGCTTACATATTTCAAAAAACTTCGTATGCGCTTATAAAGAAAATTGTTCTATCAAAAATTTATCGATTTTATAAATCTCATATTTAAACAAATTAACAAAGTAGATAGATAGATAAGCACGCATTTAAAAGTTCAGAAACCGTTGTTAGTTGTACAGATTTAAATAACCCAGATATTTCAAGTATTTCTCATTGATAAACAAATTATAAAATACATGATATACGTGGTACTATGCCTAAAATAATTAAATTTGTGGTTGATGAATTATATTTACTATCAACGGTCATGGACTTTAAGATTTTTATTAATCTAAATTTCAAGTGTACTTTAGAATCAATTTTTTTATAAGTAATTAATATTCCGATTGAAACCCAAAAGCTTTAGCTTAAGGGCTTCAGGGCCAGTTCTTCCAAGTTTGGATAAATTTAATCATTAATTCAAGGTATTTGTTGGTTACGGTTGTATTTAACCAATGACTAAATTTAACCACGTTTTGTGACCCTTAATCTTTGAATACCAATGCCAACATTAAATCGAGACAAATTATAAAGCAAATCCAAGCAAATTCTATTGAAACTACAAAAAAGAATCTTTTAGGGTTCTCGATCTTTTTCAATTAAATTAAATTTTAAATGCTAATCAAGATATACACGGTATCTCAGTAATAAGTACATTAATTGTAACCACTAATCCAACTCATCAAGATGAACGAGTTTTATATGTGCCATTTTTTCGAAATCTTAAATCGAACATGTGTTGCCCGGAAAATCAAAGGCATGGTATGACAAAGAATACGAAATTTTCATAGATTGGAGACACCGAATGCATACCGAGAATCTATCAGAAAATGTGCTACTCGCTTACTTTTTATTGATATTGAAATCATTAAGTTTGTGATCAAAGTAATCCATGTTGAGGGCAACCTTGAACTTGAGGTAGAATGTGGACGTTAGCAAATACACGAAGCTAATTGTTTTTCTTAAACATCAAGAAGACGGTTGCAAAGGATAAAATTTAAAAATTCTAACCAGGACTCAAGTCGCTCAATTCCTTCTGAAAGCACCGGATAAGGAATATTTATTACTAAAGGTAAAGTTTCTCTTACATTACAACAATTTATTTATCTATTCATTCCAGGTAGTTTTAATTGTTGGAATATTTGGGGCCTGCCGCTGTGACGAGTTGTGCAAAATGGTTTTAGACGTTATTCGGCAAGAAGGACCTGTCCTCATTGTGCAAATTCCAGACTCAAAAACGAAGATCTCAGGAATCTCTATAGTTGCTGGGAAAATAAGAGCAACCGAACCGGTAAAATAATTAAAAAGTATCTTGCACTGGGAAGTCCAAGTACACTCCAACGTCGGCGATTTGTGGATTATAGGACAGGGAAGGGAACAATTCAACCAGTCGGCATCCACTCATTTTCAAAATTCCAAAATTAATAAGAACATACCTTAAACTGGACGATGTCACTGCTTTCAGTGGCCATTGTTTTTGCCGATTATCAACCTCTCTGTTAGCATAGTCGGGGAGACGATATTATTACACTGAAATGTCATGAGGGATGGAAGACTAGATCAGTCGATTTACAATAAGGTTGATATTGCCAATAGAATATCAGGGAAGGCGATAAAAAACGAATCAATTCTGAGGAACTAATTAGTGCTTCTCTTACTAACACTACTAATAATAACAACATAATATCTAATGTTAGCAATGTTTTGTCTAATTCCTCTTATTTTACCGATTTAATGTTGCTAAATGGAGCAAATTCTCAATTTAAATCACCTAAATTGTTTGCAGATCACTTTAATCCATTAATAAATACTAACATAATAATATGGAAACAAGTTTGAGTTTTGGCAATATCAGTTCAGATGGTCTTCACTTAAGTTTTTGAAACAGTGTGCTACCTACTTTTTCCTCTTTTCTTCTCTTTAAATAATATTTAATAAGTCTTTGTTTTATGGTATTACATTTACTTCTTCACAAATCTGGTTCAAGGAGTAATTGAAAAAATTACCGTCCCATCACCATCTAATTTTCCATTGCTAAAACTTTCGAATCTTTAGTGCTAGATGTTATAAATCTTCAATTTAAGCAGGCAATTACTTTCAATCAACTTGGTTTAATTTTAGGAACACCTTAAGCTATTTGTTTTCAAGATTATATTTTTAAATTACTTTTTTGAATTGCGTCACGTGAATACATTATATTTACATTTTGATAAAGTTAAGTCATAATAATCTTATAGCTAAGCTTAAACGTTATAATATTTGTAGTGCATTGCTATATTGGTGTAAGAATTATTTATCGAACCGTATCCAAACTGTGAAAGTCCAAATCTGTAATTGTCACATCAGGAGTACCTCAAGGATCTTCATTAGGATCCCTCTTTTTGTTCTCTTTATAAATGACCTCTATTTAAACATAAATTGTTTAAATAATAAAGTTTGTTAGACATCTACTTTTTGCAGATGATATGAAGCTCTTTTATCAAGACAACTTCAGTTGCATGTTGTCTAATTTTTCAACGAAAATCATATAGGTACAACATAACATTTAAAAAAGTCTAACTACTATAGATTACATGCTTTTATACTACATGATTAATTTATTTAAGGAAAATGCCTCTCTCGCATAAATACAACCAAATATCTTAGTACACAATTTGATTCTAAATTAAATTTTAGTATACACATAGATACATTAATGAAAAGATTTAATCGCTTCCACTGAAGAGTTTAAAAATCCACTAGTTTTCAAACGTTTATTTACTACTCTAGTTCGTCCTTATTAGAATACTGCTCCCTCAACTTGTCCCTTTATTACATTTATGACATTAATAGAATTGAAAAATAAATAAAAAAAATTGAAATATGTCAATATTATAATCAATAGCCCGTTTCATTTAATTTAAAAAATATTTACACTATGAACATGTGCAAATACTCGGGTGTTATAAACACTAGATCCAAGAAAACTACACATTCGAGTTTTATGATAATTTGCTCATGGATCTTATTTATAATTTCACATACCTGATTAGATTTTGGGCATAATTTATGTAGTCAAAAGGGCCGTTAACCTACACATATTTTTGAAATTAATGATAATGTAATTATAGAACTATTGTTTAAATTATTTTTGACCCCGGTAAATAATTACTAAGGTATAAATGACTCCAACCCACCGTGGTGGATTCTTTTCTTCACCCCCCCATTCTCACCTGCAATTTATTGCTGATTCCAAGTATATACTTAATTTTGGCCTAGGACCTACAAGAGCTGAGTCTATAAAGGACCTAACAAACAAACACAAATTTTGGATTTTAGTATTATGAAGGTTTCATTCAGTTAGTGTACGAAACCCATATAATAAAGTGTATTGTTTAAATGATAAATTAGAAGCACAAATGAGTGTTTACTTATAAAACAAACAATAGTATCATGTGTGAAAGTATTGATAGAAGAGTTAATTAACAGTTTACAGAATGAGTTAATAGCTAAATCCAACAAAACGATTTGAGTAGGAAAATGACTGATAAGGAGACACACTCATGGTGATTCTAACATGCTTTTAAAAGAACTTGCCGTTAAAGATGTTGAAGAATACATAAATTGTATGAGAATGTCTCGTTCTTCGTTTGACACACTACCGGCACTTGAAATCAAACGCTGGAATCACAGCTAAAAAGTTTGTCTACACAGGTTTATTAACATAATATATATTTTTTTTTATTTTAACGTTAATGAAACTATTAATAGACATAAATATTTACAAAACAGGTAACTGTACATTTTCTTCTACGGCACGTAATTTGGTCCTCACATGTCTCATCACTGCTTGGACGGTTGCTAGTTTGATTTCGCGGATTTTTTGGAATATTCAGCGTCTAAGTTACTCTTCATTATGAACTTCCTAACTACCGTCGTAAACTTGTCTGCTTAGTGAAGACCAGAATTCTTCAATGGGTCTCGCTCTAAGTACATTGGGAGGGTTGTCTATTTTGGGACTAAAATCCATATCGTTAGTGAGCAAAAATATATTGTTCTTCTAGTATAGTGGTATGGTACCTGAAGATAATTTCATCATTGGCATGATGTGTATTTATAAACTTTGCAATTTGGTCAGACATTTTACAGTGTAAATATCTGCGTTTCCAAAAACTTTTGGGACATGCGTTAATAATAATTATCTAATACACTAAAAAATGGATCCTATATTCGTTTTTAATAATCCATAAGTTTTTATTGATACCATAAACATTTGTAAATTGTTGCAGTAAGATTAACTTTGTGTTTTCTGTTGCAGATAGATCAACAATGACTTTTATATTATTCTTGGCCATATTGTTATTCTTTTTATATAAATTAACAACATGGAATTACGATTACTGGAATAAACAAAACGTACCTCACATAAAACCGATTCCCTTTTTTGGAAACTTTATTGAAACGTTTACTTTAAGAAAATCAGTGGGAGAATCTTTACAAAAGTTGTATACAAAATTCAATACCCCATATTTTGGTGCATATGTACTTCATAAACCGTTTTTTTTGTAAAAGATTTAGAATTAATCAAACACGTTTTAGTAAAAGACTTCGATCATTTTTCTGATAGGTCTGTACTTTCCGATGAACAATGCGATCCAATTACGTCGCATATGTTATTTTTTTCAAAAATTCCTGAATGGAAATACATGAGAAATAAGATTACACCAATACTTACATCGGGAAAGATGAAAAATATGTTTCCTCTAGTTAAAGAAATGGGTACAGAAATGGCATCACACTTAACCAAAAAAGTTACTAATGAAATAATTGAAGCCAAAGACATATCAACAAAGTATGCTACCAATGTTATTACAATTTGCGCGTTTGGATTAAATGCTAATTCGTTCCAAAACCAAGACGCTCCATTTTATAAATATACTAAAATGATGTTTTACACGAATTTAATAAACAGATTTAATCAAGGGCGTTACTTTTTGGGGCACACAATGGTAAAGCTCTTACGCGATCCTTTTTTTGATCACAAAATATTATCCTTTATGAGAATTGTATTTTGGAAAACTATAGAAGAAATAGAACGCTCTTTGGAAGTCGGAAATGACCTAATCATTAAAGAATTTAAACAACAAACTTACGCAACCGATCGTTTTAAGTTTGCTAAGAACAAACATATTTACTCGACAAATTTCAAAGTACATTTTCAGAAGGCGACAAAGTGTTGGCACAAGCAGCTCAATTTTTTTCAGCAGGATTTGAAACTGTTAGTTCAACTATATCTTTTGCTCTGTATGAAATAAATTTTAGGCCAGAAATTCAAAACCGATTAAGATCAGAGATTAAAAATAAAATTGCAGAGTATAAAGAAATAAGTCACGCATGTGTAGAAAGTATGACTTACTTAAGTATCGTTGTTGACGGTATGCTTTTAACTACTACTTAGGTACAATTTCTATCAATGGAGTCCCAGAAACATTAAGAAAATATCCGGTTTTACCATTCTTAGAACGAAAATGTGTGAAAGATTACAAAGTTCCAAACGCGGATCTTATCATATCTAGCGGTACATCTATTTTTATATCGTTTATAGGTTTACACCACGATCCTAAATATTATCCTAATCCAGAAGACTTTTATCCGGAAAGACTTTCTGAAAATCGACAAAATATAGTTCGTTATTCATATTTACCTTTTGGAGATGGCCAAAGAAATTGTTTGGGTAAGTTTTCGTAACCGATTGATAAGCTTAATCAAATAAAGGAAAATTTTGATTGCAGGAGCCAGATTTGGGTTGATGTCAACAAAGGTTGGTTTGCTAAATGTTATATTAAATTTTGAGATTTCACCGTGTCCTGCTACACTTAAGCTTATAACATTTTCTTCAAGAACAATTTTTTTGTCGTCGGCAGTAGGTATTCCTCTTAATTTTAAAAGGATTTGTATCGATCCATAAATAAAAAATAATTCATATTAGAATTTTTACACTAATCTAAGTTTAAATCCCAAAAATTAATAATACAATTATTCGATGGGTCATATTGAATACTTAAAGGTAGGTATTGGCTTAAACCTTTTACTTCGAAGGAACCCAACGATGCGCGGAATTCGCCTGGTCAATACTTCGGACCGAACTGAACTAAAATACGTCAAATTAACTCAAATGTGGCTCCCTAACTAATTTGAATCAAAAAAACGAAATAAGGTCCCCGGCGCATGACAAATTTTGTTTTGCTGAAACTACAAAATGTTCGAATATCACAAATTGCGTTCTATAAAAAAAATTCAAAGATAAGTTGCAATCTTATCATTGGGCAATTGATATTTAAAATTGTGGAATATGTGAACATATGAATGTAAGTAGTCAGTCGATTTTCAAGTTTCTTAGTGTATGTTTATGCAAAAAAAACAGTAAGTCAAGGAACATGTAGGTTTTGATTTATTACGATAATAAATTGAAGGTCAAAATTAATACCCTTAATATTACATAATATTTAATTTAATTAATTTAATTTGTTTTTATTTTAACGTTAAGTATAAATTTTGCAAATACTACCCATACAAATCTCGAAGAACTGCTACGATAACAGTTAATTGTTATGGATATTTTTTAACATAATAAACTAGTACATACACTCATGAAATTTAAAACTTGGACACCACATTTTCTGTAAACAAAAGTTTGCACATTGTGCAGCGGGCTTAAGGGTATCATTTACAATTCTAACAGCAGGTAGTCTCATCAAAGGGGTTATCTTATAGAAGGACTGTAGAATGAATCATTACACTAAGCACGTTTTAGAAAAATAGGTAATTTACGTTGTTTACTTAATTTTTTCTTTAAAGAATATATTTGAAGGTATCGCTAATTAAACACCATAGCTCGATTAATTATCGAATCAAAATTTTGTTTAGGAAATGTTTACAAAATAAAATTAGAAATAATTTTGATTTAAAAACGTCTACAAGCAATAACTTTTAAATTAAATCAAAAACTAAACATGGTTATTTGGGTTGACTGATTATTACTTATTTTTAAATAAATCTAACCTACTAATTATTGTAAGTTATTAAAAAAAATCATTAAACTCTATCATAATATTTAGTCCTTACAAAATGTATATTTTATGACGTTTCATTTTTTTCTGTAGTTAATATAAAAGTGAAAATAAAAACTAAGGCAATTCTTATTGTCAACGTATATATTTAGTTTTTGACAAGAATTTATTACATAATTATAATTAAGATACCAAGTTATAGTTTAAAATTAAATGAACGCGAATGTTTTTGCAGGTTTGGACGAATCTAAATAAAACGGCAAACAAACTTATGCGAGGAGAATTAAATTATTTATTTTTTGTCCTCCCTTTTGTGGGGTTTGTTGTGTTTTAGGTAATATTATGGAGTTGACAGAAGAAAAATGTTTTAAATTAATCAGTGTTTAAGAATGCAAGAAAAAAAATGATGTCCCTATTAGCATCATTTGGGCGGGAAATTTCCAAAATAAAAAAAAAGTAAATTATAATTTTTTACTCTTCTTTATGCGTAAAAAAGTTCCAATAGAAGAGACTCTTAATATTCTAGCAAACAAACATATGTTAACACCTGATGTTGTTCGTTTAACTAAACATTGTTTAACCAACACATACTTCTTATACGACTCTAAGAAATATAAACAAACTAAAGGAGCACCAATGGGATCACCTATCTCACCTGCAATTGCTAATTTATTTATGGATAACTTTGAAACAAATGCAATTCAAGAATCTTCCAACAAACCAGAACTTTGGTTACGATATGTTGATGATATCTTCTCCATATGGCCACATGGTAATGAAGCATTACTAGCTTTTTTAAATTATTTAAATAATATTCATCCACAAATTAAATTTACTACCGAAGTAGAAGTTAACGGAAAACTACCTTTTCTTGACGTGTTACTAATTAGGAAACCAGACGGAAGTTTAGGACACACAGTGTATAGAAAACAAACTCATACCAATAGATACCTACATGCTAATTCACATCATCATCCACAACATTTAAATTCTGTTTTAAAAACCTTATTAATTAGATCTGCTAGACTAACAGACAGCGAGCATATACACGAAGAAATGAATCTTCTGAATCAAGCTTTTAAACAAAATGGTTTTTCACGTCATCATGTTATGAAAGCGAAAAGGATGAAACAAAGAAGTGACGACGAAGTTAACGATAAGAGTACGTTTACTGTATCAATCCCGTACTTCAAAGGTACTACAGAGAAGATAAGTAACATTCTAAAGAAACACAACATACGAGTAGTTTCTGTACCTGTTAATAAAGTTAAGTCTTTTCTCCGTTCCCCTAAAGATATTATTCCTTTAGAAGATCAAGGCATTTACGAAATTCCTTGCGGAGGATGTAACATCTCTTACGTTGGACAAACCAATCGACGTATTTCTGCGAGAAGAGAAGAACACAAACTAGCAGTCCGAAAAGGATGTTTAACTTATTCTCTAGCTGAACATCATCACCAAACAGGACATAAAATCGATTTTGAAAATACAAGAATGCTAGGAAGAGAAAACATTTATGTAACCGCCTCATTAGAGAACAAATCGAGATAGAAAGACGTCCTAGTTGCATTAATAAACGAGATGATGGAAAAGGTTTACCTAACACTTGGAAACCGTTATTAACTTTACCTCAGGATAGAAGATCCCCAAATATCCAACAAATAGAACAACAAAATATGCAAAACAACATTACCATGATACCGATACGTAATGCTATTGGTTACTCTGGTCCAGCGACACGTTCAAGGTCAAAATCGCATAGAAACTAAGATTGTTATTTATTAATTACTTGAAAAAGCTGCGTGTTAGCGTGGCGAAACGTTGTAATTTTTAATATTTATTACACGTGTTTAAACCCCAAAGATTTTTATTACAAAATAATATATATCTATATATATATATATATATATATATATATATATATGAACTGAAAACTACTGAAAATAATTATGGGAACAGCACAAACGTTCCGTTTGTTGTTCGGATTGTGGAAATCATAAAAGATCGTTTGTCGTTCTGTTTGACTTTCGGTTCGTTGTTATGTTTGTTGCTCGGTTTGTTGTTCAGGTGTGTACGAAGCTTTACAACTTAAGCAACAATTTTTTGGCAAATAAAGATTAGTTTGTGATGTAATATTAGAAACACAAATTTATATCATATCAAATTTATGACAACTTAAAAACCAAGAACGTGTTGTTTTGTTTTGAAAATTTTATTTTTTATTTTTTTTACGAAAGTTAATAAGTCCTCTATTGTAATCTTAATACTTAAAAGAAAATCCTGTCCATTAGCATTATAAGGAAATGGCTTTTACTTTATGAATAAGTTTCAATAACAAGAATATCCTTGCTTGTTTAATTTACTTCCTTTGAGTCATATTGCTCTAAGGGTTGTTACATTGGTCATTAGAAGTATGTAATAAATAAACAATTACCTACTGTTTGAGAAGGGGTAGTGTGAACCAATAAATAAAGTAAGAAATGTAAATTCCATTTTAGTTTAAAATTTCAAGTGTTGTGAAAATGCCACCTCATCTCGGTGCTGATTTGAAAGCGCGGATTGTTTCGGAATTAGCGGCGGGCCGTAGCGTGCGTGAAATTTCACGTATGTTAGATATACCAAAAAGCACCGTAGGGCATTACCGAGTAAAATGGAATCTTGAACACACTTTGAAAGAGCCATCGGAAGTGGTAGACCTAAAGTATCTACACGTGCTCAAGATCTCGAGTTGTTTCATTACGTAACAGAACAACCATTTGCTACATACTCCAGGGCTATAGCAGATACACATTTTCCCGGATGCCGTATAACTGCACAAAAAAGATTAAAGGAGATGGGAATAAAGAAGTATAATGCTGCTGCGAAAGAAGTTCTCAGTGACGAAAATATGAGACGTCGTCTGGAATTTGCAAGGCGATATGTGAACGAACCTTTGGAATTTTGGAATCGAGTGATTTTTAGCGACAAAAAACGTTCAATAGCCGCAACGATGGACCACTAAAAGTTTTTAGAATGGAAGGAACTCGTTACGAAAATAATCACATATGTCCTAAAAAAACGAAGTGGTTATTTTTCTGTGAATGTGTGGGGTTGGGTTAGCGCGCGGGGTCCAGGAGTTTGTTGGGCTATCGATGGACGTCTTGATTCTGCTGCGTATTTAGATATTTTGGAAACTATTATGAAACCTTCAGTCGAAGTGTTTTATCCAGACGAAGATTATATTTTCCAACAAGTAAGTATTCTTATTTCACTATACTTTCTCCCAAAAATAGTTCGGGATCTGTTGAATTAACATTTTCATAATGTATTTTTGTTGTTAAAGGACAACGCCCCTATTCATACTTCGCGGGTTGTGCGCAATTGGATACGAGAAAATAACTTGGAGCTGTTACCCTGGCCAGCAAAAAGCCCAGATTTTAACATTATCGAAAATGTTTGGGCTCGAATACTTGCTGTTATCCGAAGACAACAAGGGCCAAATTTTATACCAGTAAACCGTAATGCACTAATTGCAGCCATTGATACCGCATGGGAAACGATTAATATTAATTATATTGATACCTTGATAGCGTCAATGAGCAGACGCCTCCAAGAATGTATCAATAATAATGGAGGTCACACCCATTATTGATTTCTTATATTTATTTATATAGTAATACCTTTATTTAAAAAAAGTTTTCATTTAATTTTAAACTATAACTTGGTATCTTAATTATAATTATGTAATAAATTCTTGTCAAAAAACTAAATATATACGTTGACAATAAGAATTGCCTTAGTTTTTATTTTCACTTTTTATATTAACTACAGAAAAAATGAAACGTCATAAAATATACATTTTGTAAGGACTAAATATTATGAATAGAGAGTTTAATGATTTTTTTAATAACTTACAATAATTAGTAGGTTAGATTTATTTAAAAATAAGTAATAATCAGTCAACCCAAATAACCATGTTTAGTTTTTTGATTTAATTTAAAAGTTATTGCTTGTAGACGTTTTTAAATCAAAATTATTTCTAATTTTATTTTGTAAACATTTCCTAAACAAAATTTTGATTCGATAATTAATCGAGCTATGGTGTTTAATTAGCGATACCTTCAAATATATTCTTTAAAGAAAAAAATTAAGTAAGCAACGTAAATTACCTATTTTCTAAAACGTGCTTAGTGTAATGATTCATTCTACAGTCCTTCTATAAGATAACCCCTGCTGAGACTACCTGCTGTTAGAATTGTAAATGATACCCTTAAGCCCGCTTCACAATGTGCAAACTTTTGTTTACAGAAATTGTGGTGTCCAAGTTTTAAATTATCATGAGTGTACATAAAAATATTTTTATATTGTATATGGTTCTTCAGAAATACGTACCATCTCAAAGTTAGGTTATTTAATCTTAATTTAGTTCAATTTTGGTTAAATCGGCAATGATGTACAGTTGATTATGTTGGTTCAGACTCTACTAAGAAACTCGAAAATTCCGAGCAGGTCCAAAGTTTTCAAAAAGTCCAATATCTTCGTTATTGTAAAAGTTATGAAACAAATGTTTTAAACCAAACTTGCTTGTTTCGTTAAAGTAAAGTAAAGAACTACTCTCATAGTTATCGAGATAGTGTTTAGTAATTTTATTTTCACAATTAAAAAGTCAAACTTGTTTTGCTTTCAATCATGTGGGTCTTAGTGTCAGATAATAAATAAATTGAATTTAAGAAAAATACCCCCAAAAATCTAGGAATAGAAACTTACGAAAAAATCCACAATTTATTTTGTTTAATTGCTTTTTAGTCTTTTTTTCGGCTTTAATCAACCAACATTTCTATTACAGGCCTGTACATATTATTTAAATTTTAAGAATGAACAACTAACTATTTCAGTTTGTGTCATTAACAATAATCGCATGGTTGAATTGATACATCAATTTAATAGAATTAACAAAGAACAAATAAACTTATTTTAATATAAGCTGGGCCAGCTGTTGGCTTTTATTGTAACTACTCGTTGTCAAGAACATACCCATCAAAAATTTCGTGAATTGACTGTTTGGCATTTATGAATATGGATCGTTTAACGACAACAACGCATTAAAATCGTTCAAAGTTATTGCGAAAATGGGCCAAATATAAAAATACATATTGCGCGCTTCGTAATTGTTTCATGCTATGCTAACTAATTATTTTTGGCCGCGAAACGATGCGCGAGAAGTTCGGTGAGAGTATTATTTCGTGTAACACTGAAATCAATTGGCCGACTAGATCGTGCGATTTGACACCGTTGGATTATTTTTTATGGGGTTTTTTGAGAAGTACGCCAATAAACCACAAACAATTCAAAACCTCCAGAACATTACTCGGGCAGAAATTGCGGGCGTAAGACTCGTTTTATTGAAAAAAGTCATCGAAAATTACAATATTTGAATTCTGTCCTGTAGAGTCGCCCGTGGCAGTCATATGCCGGAGAATCCGGCCATACACCTGAAATAACAATTTTCTCAATTTTCATAAAATTTACAAATTGCCCACCCAGTAGAAGACAAAAAAATTTGAAAAAACAACATCAAACGAAAACGAACTAACAACTAAATTCAGGCTATATGTTCAAAAACATTTCCATTATGTTCCATGCACAAATAGCACTTTCTAACTATCGATTTCGATTCTAACCCCCTAGTCAGCATTTGGGGATTGATACTTGCAAACACTTGCAGATCTATCTCCTTTAATTCTTGTCCTGTAGTGAAATTTTGCTCGTAAACCTGAAGAAATTAAGCGGGGTTATATTAGGTGAACGCGATCGCCGGAGTGTTTCCGGATGCGTGCTAACCACATTATCGAAAAATCTCATTGAAAGATATTTTTGAACGATTCTGGAATTATGTGCAGGTACACTCATGAAATTTAAAACTTGGACACCACAATTTCTGTAAACAAAAGTTTGCACATTGTGAAGCGGGCTTACGGGTATCATTTACAATTCTAACAGCAGGTAGTCTCAGCACGGGTTATCTTATAGAAGGACTGTAGAATGAATCATTACACTAAGCACGTTTTAGAAAATAGGTAATTTACGTTGCTTACTTAATTTTTTCTTTAAAGAATATATTTGAAGGTATCGCTAATTAAACACCATAGCTCGATTAATTATCGAATCAAAATTTTGTTTAGGAAATGTTTACAAAATAAAATTAGAAATAATTTTGATTTAAAAAACGTCTACAAGCAATAACTTTTAAATTAAATCAAAAACTAAACATGGTTATTTGGGTTGACTGATTATTACTTATTTTTAAATAAATCTAACCTACTAATTATTGTAAGTTATTAAAAAAAAAATTATTAAACTCAAAAATGTATATTTTATGCTTCTTTTTCTGTAGTTTATAAAAACTAATTGGATTGTTTTCCTTGAGGAGGGGCAAAACATTAGACTTTTCAAGGCTTTATTCATAATATTTAGTCCTTACAAAATGTATATTTTATGACGTTTTTTTTTTTTTTTTTTTTTCACCACTCAAGAAGAACAATCAAAATTTTTTTTTTTCTGTAGTTAATATAAAAAGTGAAAATAAAAACTAAGGCAATTCTTATTGTCAACGTATATATTTAGTTTTTGACAAGAATTTATTACATAATTATAATTAAGATACCAAGTTATAGTTTAAAATTAAATGAAAAACTTTTTTTTTAAATAAAGGTATTACTATATAAATAAATATAAGAAATCAATAATGGGTGTGACCTCCATTATTATTGATACATTCTTGGAGGCGTCTGCTCATTGACGCTATCAAGGTATCAATATAATTAATATTAATCGTTTCCCATGCGGTATCAATGGCTGCAATTAGTGCATTACGGTTTACTGGTATAAAATTTGGCCCTTGTTGTCTTCGGATAACAGCAAGTATTCGAGCCCAAACATTTTCGATAATGTTAAAATCTGGGCTTTTGCTGGCCAGGGTAACAGCTCCAAGTTATTTGCTTGTATCCAGTTGCGCACAACCTGCGAAGTATAGGGTCATCATATCCCGATAGTTAATTATCGAATGTTCCAAGAAAATATGTGTAAATAGTAAATGGAATCTACTAACGTAACGTTAAGTCGTTAATTATAGTTACATAACTCTCCTTTCATAAGATATAGTTCATATTAATATGCTTATTGTAAAGCTTCGTACACACCTGAACAACAAACCGAGGAACAAACAGAACAACGAACCGAACGGCAATCGGAACATTAATTTGGACGGTGCTACGTACGAATTTTAGAACAGATTCGCAAGTCCTGATTGTTCCACGAACGGTTTGCGGCGTTCCCGCAACTTGTCGGTTTTTTCTCCGACATCAAAGAAAATGCGCGCGAATGCGTTTGCAGGTTTGGACGAATCTAAACAAAACGGCGAACAAATATGGGGAGAATTAAATTATTTTTTTTGTCCTCCCTTTTGTGGGTTTGTTGTGTTTTAGGTAATATTATGGAGTTGACAGAAGAAAAATGTTTTAAATTAATCAGTGTTTAAGAATGCAAGAAAAAATGATGTCCCTATTAGCATCATTTGGGCGGGAAATTTCCAAAATAAAAAAAGCGAAGTAAATTATAATTTTTTACTCTTCTTTGTGCGTAAAAATTTGGTTGGCACTATCTTCTTGTTTTCCGCAATTTTTTCTTCTCAATAATAAATATATATGAACTGAAAACTACTGAAAATAATTATGGGAACAGCACAAACGTTCCGTTTGTTGTTCGGATTGTGGAAATCATAAAAGATCGTTTGTCGTTCTGTTTGACTTTCGGTTCGTTGTTATGTTTGTTGCTCGGTTTGTTGTTCAGGTGTGTACGAAGCTTTACAACTTAAGCAACAATTTTTTGGCGAATAAAGATTAGTTTGTGATGTAATATTAGAAACACAAATTTATATCATATCAAATTTATGACAACTTAAAAACCAAGAACGTATGTTATTGCTAAGAAATTATTAAGGAAAAGCGCAATTGCAGTGTAAATATTTATAATTAGATATTTTCGAAAGTTTATAAGTCCTCTATTGTAATCTTAATACTTAAAAGAAAATCCTGTCCATTAGCATTATAAGGAAATGGCTTTTACTTTATGAATAAGTTTCAATAACAATAGAATATCCTTGCTTGTTTAATTTACTTCCTTTGAGTCATATTGCTCTAAGGGTTGTTACATTGGTCATTAGAAGTATGTAATAAATAAACAATTACCTACTGTTTGAGAAGGGGTAGTGTGAACCAATAAATAAAGTAAGAAATGTAAATTCCATTTTAGTTTAAAATTTCAAGTGTTGTGAAAATGCCACCTCATCTCGGTGCTGATTTGAAAGCGCGGATTGTTTCGGAATTAGCGGCGGGCCGTAGCGTGCGTGAAATTTCACGTATGTTAGATATACCAAAAAAAAGCACCGTAGGGCATTACTGAGTAAAATGGAATCTTGAACACACTTTGGAAAGAGCCATCGGAAGTGGTAGACCTAAAGTATCTACACGTGCTCAAGATCTCGAGTTGTTTCATTACGTAACAGAACAACCATTTGCTACATACTCCAGGGCTATAGCAGATACACATTTTCCCGGATGCCGTATAACTGCACAAAAAGATTAAAGGAGATGGGAATAAAGAAGTATAATGCTGCTGCGAAAGAAGTTCTCAGTGACGAAAATATGAGACGTCGTCTGGAATTTGCAAGGCGATATGTGAACGAACCTTTGGAATTTTGAATCGAGTGATTTTTAGCGACGAAAAACGTTCAATAGCCGCAACGATGGACCACTAAAAGTTTTTAGAATGGAAGGAACTCGTTACGAAAATAATCACATATGTCCTAAAAACGAAGTGGTTATTTTTCTGTGAATGTGTGGGGTTGGGTTAGCGCGCGGGGTCCAGGAGTTTGTTGGGCTATCGATGGACGTCTTGATTCTGCTGCGTATTTAGATATTTTGGAAACTATTATGAAACCTTCAGTCGAAGTGTTTTATCCAGACGAAGATTATATTTTCCAACAAGTAAGTATTCTTATTTCACTATACTTTCTCCAAAAAATAGTTCGGGATCTGTTGAATTAACATTTTCATAATGTATTTTTGTTGTTAAAGGACAACGCCCCTATTCATACTTCGCGGGTTGTGCGCAATTGGATACGAGAAAATAACTTGGAGCTGTTACCCTGGCCAGCAAAAAGCCCAGATTTTAACATTATCGAAAATGTTTGGGCTCGAATACTTGCTGTTATCCGAAGACAACAAGGGCCAAATTTTATACCAGTAAACCGTAATGCACTAATTGCAGCCATTGATACCGCATGGGAAACGATTAATATTAATTATATTGATACCTTGATAGCGTCAATGAGCAGACGCCTCCAAGAATGTATCAATAATAATGGAGGTCACACCCATTATTGATTCTTATATTTATTTATATAGTAATACCTTTATTTAAAAAAAAGTTTTCATTTAATTTTAAACTATAACTTGGTATCTTAATTATAATTATGTAATAAATTCTTGTCAAAAAACTAAATATATACGTTGACAATAAGAATTGCCTTAGTTTTTATTTTCACTTTTTATATTAACTACAGAAAAAAATGAAACGTCATAAAATATACATTTTGTAAGGACTAAATATTATGAATAGAGAGTTTAATGATTTTTTTTAATAACTTACAATAATTAGTAGGTTAGATTTATTTAAAAATAAGTAATAATCAGTCAACCCAAATAACCATGTTTAGTTTTTGATTTAATTTAAAAGTTATTGCTTGTAGACGTTTTTTAAATCAAAATTATTTCTAATTTTATTTTGTAAACATTTCCTAAACAAAATTTTGATTCGATAATTAATCGAGCTATGGTGTTTAATTAGCGATACCTTCAAATATATTCTTTAAAGAAAAAATTAAGTAAGCAACGTAAATTACCTATTTTCTAAAACGTGCTTAGTGTAATGATTCATTCTACAGTCCTTCTATAAGATAACCCTGCTGAGACTACCTGCTGTTAGAATTGTAAATGATACCCTTAAGCCTGCTTCACAATGTGCAAACTTTTGTTTACAGAAATTGTGGTGTCCAAGTTTTAAATTTCATGAGTGTACACTATCCAACAGTTTCTAAAAATGGCCAGAGGCAAGTTATCGAAAGCATCACCCCTTCGTTTAGCAAACAAATGTAGGTAACGCTCTGATTTCAATGTACCGAAAATACTAGACTACATGTTAAAATTAACATGGTCTTGACGGTTTGTTTATACGTGGATTGGTTTCAGACCAATAATGAAAATTTCGTCTATTCAAAATTCGATTATTTGTAATCCTGTTTTCATCAGACTATATCTAATATGGAAAATTCATACTCTCCCGCCATTTTCTTGTGTACTGTTCATAGAATACGCGACGTCGTTGTAAATCACTTGATCTAAGTCCTTGACATATTCTCTACTTATATGGATGTAAGTTTTTGTGAAATAGAATGTGTCCTAGATTTTGGTATATCAACTAACAAAATACTACTATGTGCTGTTTCCTCATTGCTGGTCTTTTGTTCAAAAAACTACAATTTTGTTTGAAAAAAAACCATATGCTCTAAAGTTTGCTGTTCATTTTTATTACCTAAATAAAAATGATTCAAATTAATATAAGCATTTGTTGTAAAATTAAATTACATGCAATTGTTATTTGAACTATTTTGTACCAAGCAAATAATTTCTTTTCGTTTTTGAGGTTTAGTTTTTTAAGTCTTTACCGAAATAAAATAAAAGTACAATAAAAATTATGTGAGTGAAATATCTTGAATGTGTACTTTAAGTAGTTATCAATAGTTTTCAGTGTTGTTTCCTTGCGTTGTTTTTCCACTCGCCGAATAGGTAATTCTTAACAAAAAATCTACAAGATTTTCCTATTTTTTGAATATTTATTCACTTTACACACTTTTCTTTAAATAAAAGTTGTTTTCAGTTGAATTATACACATGCATTATACATACAGAGTGGCCCACCAAAAACGAAACAGACCGTTTTTTGGAGTTATCTTACATTTAAAAAAACGCTTGGATAGGTCAATTTTTGTTTGCACGGGGACATCTGTAGAAGACAAATAACAACAAGGTTGGCGTGGTAGCCTCCATGTCGAAAATCTTATATGCATCTTATTTCGGTCAGGGAGCCCCAAGAGCCCCTTACAGCCCTATTTTCGAAAATCAAAAATAAGTCAGAAAATACTGCAAAATGGTCGATAATGCCAATTCATGTGTGCAAGGGACATTAATTAACAATAAAATTTACCCCATCTCAAAAATCTCAATTTACAGGGCGGGCCAAGTGGCACCTCATGATTGGGATGGGGGTGGAGTGACACTTCATACGTAGTATTTTGTATGATTCTTTGCATTTTCTATTGTTTTCTAGAAAAAGGACGTCCTTAGGTCCTCTTAGGCCCTTTTTACGAATACAATATATTTGGCTGAATATAGAATTACAATACCTTTCATATGAGGTGCCACTTGACCCGCCCTGTAAATTGAGATTTTTAAGATGGGGGCTGCTGGGGCCTCCTGTTCATTTGTCAAGGCAAATATTTTTATCGTTAATGAATGTCCTTTGTAAACATGAATAGGTATTCTTGACCATATTGCAGTATTTTCAGACTTTTTCTTTAGTTTTTGAAAATAGGGCTGTCGGGGACCTTTGGAGCCTTTTGACAGAAATAAGATGCATATAACTGTATAACGAATTGAAGGGTTTTTTATATGAGATACTTGTCGCTCATCACGCCATTTAAGATTTTCGAAATGGAGGCTGCTGGGACCACCCTGTAGATATTTCGTTTTTTTTTAAATGTAAGATATATATACATACATATATAAGAAAATATCTTTTTTTTATTTTAAGCAATTTTTTTAACTCAAAGCACACATTATATACTATCTTATACATGTATTCGTGTCGTGAAAATATGGAGTTCTACGCGGAACGCTTATTTCCTCTACATCCTGTACACTTTCTCACTACCACACCCACCAACTCTAAAGCAAGTAATTCTTCTAATTACAACTTTATTCAAGGAGTAGAGTAAAGTGAGTAGAGTGGGAATAATTAGAATCATCGACAATTTGCTCCCCAGGATACGTAATCTGTTGAGTAGAAAGAAAAACTTTTAATTGATTCTACATCTGTCTCTTCTTCCTGGAATAATTGACGTTTAACTGTTTCCTTGTTTTTTAGTTCTTTTCTTTTTGTTTAGTTGCATTTATTTTTCTTTGATAACATTTATTTTAAGGGTATTAGTTGCAATCTTACTTTTACCAACTTTTGGTGTTTCATTTATTTTTACAAGGTTCTGCGCACAGCTTAGGTCTAAAGTCTCCTGGTGATACAAAGGCGGGTTATTTTGTAGCGTGTTCTTTTACTTGTTCATTTTGAGTGTTGAAAGTGTCCTAGGTTCCGTCTTTATCTGTAGTGTTCAAAGAACTCGCAACTGTGTCTATTTGAAGAACTTCTACAGGTGATGGTTGAGGACAATTAGTTACCTCACATACCTCCGATCATATGAAAACATTCCTCATGATTTAAAAACCTTACAATATTCGTTATGGCTAGACTGTAAGCAATTTCCATACATTTTGCTAAGTCATAAATCGCCACGAGTTTACTGAGCCCTTACAAAATCTTAAAATGTCCAAGTACTCCCACATCAAATGATTGTAGTTTTGCTGAACTATGTGGGTGTAATGTTAGTATGATTACACCCCATTCCTTTGCCAAATGTAAAGTTTCTATTGAAAGCTGTTACTCGAGATTGTCAAATATTCAGAGTTTTCTGCGAAACTATTAATATCTTTGATAAAGTGTTTTATTACCTCTATAAATAGATCACTATATCAGTACGGGCCCCGTTCACCATGTGAATTTTAAAATATTTTCTTGGAAAAATTATGGAGTTGGGTAAAGCTATACCAGATGCACCAATTATACAACAATTTATCACCAAGGTTCCTTTTTTGCAACTTGTTATTTTTTGCAAGTCCTATCTGAAAATGCAAGTGTTAAACTAAGAGTATCTTTCAGGTTAACAAAGAAAGTTTTCATAATTTCTTTATTGTATGGTTGTAGCGCAAGCTAGACTGCATGGCTCGGATTTTTGCAGAGAGGGGTCAGGATGACTCTTCCTAAATAAACGTAACCATTCTTTACCGGCAACTTTTTCTCACTTCCAGGATTCTGGTGTTTTGATATTATTCATACCTTGTAACGTACAAATTAAAATAATTTAGACCGAATTTGTAATTCTCGACGGGATTAAATTAAAAAGAGAGAGAGAGAGAGAAATTTATTGAAACCAATAGTAAAATTGTATCCGACGGCAATTAATATTACCCGGCTATCACTAGAGTACGGAGAGGCGTGAGTCGTAGATATAAGTATGGATACTAAAAGAGCCGTCTTATTTAATTGTTGTCAATACCCTTTTGACGCAACTATCTTGTAATCAAAGAAGATATTTACATTACCGCGAGATAGAACGATTAATGTATTCATGTCACTAGTTAAGTTTATTTTACAACAATTACACAATTTGCACAAGTACAAGAAAACACGAATTGTAGCGGGCTGACGTCGCAATACCCGTTTTTCTATTGGGCGCACTAAATTTACGACGCAGTAAGCGCTAGGTTAATTTTGCGTATAACTGGTTTCGACGCGCAAGAAAACAAGTAAGACACAGTACCTTAGATAATTCCAGTAGGTAGCTACGGAGGTAGATACGGAAGCAAAGCGGGTGTGGTTGACGAAACGGCTCGTACGGTTTCGAGTGTTGGATGCCGTCCTCTAATAACCCAACTCGTACACAGAGAAACTAGGTAGACATTTTGTAGTAAAGCCGTCGTGATAGTAATTTAGTGTCGTCCTAGTAGTCACAGTCAGCTCGTTGTCAAGGGGCTAGTGAGAATGATTTGTCTCCATAAACTTGTGACCGTAATTTTGTCTAAAAGAGAACAAGGAAAATGTCACCCACTACCGCCTAAATGCGCGCGCCAAAACTACTTACGGTGATCGAATGCGGAAAACGCATAAAATGTGCTGAAATATTAGACGGAAACAATGGACAATGTTGCTATCAACAGTCATACCCTAAAATAAGAGATCAATTACTACTGATTCCATATAAAACAGTAGATTTAATTTACCTAAGCGTCAACGCAACGGAACGCATGCGAACACGACGAAGATCGACACAACACAGGGCGAACTAAGGACGGAAGTGACCAACAAATACCGTAAAACTAACCAAAGACCGCTATCTACCGGCGCCACGAGTAACTCTAGGAAACATCCTGTTACAACCTGCCATACCATATGCCACCTTTCTTGTGTCTTTACTGGTAAGTCAATAAAACATTAATACGCATTTCTTCAAATATTTTTAAGAGTGTCTTCTTGTTCCAGTGTAAAAATTTTTGTTTCTTTTGTAGTTAGGTACTAGCCATCGTTAACTGGTTTTCTATTTGTAGTTTTTTTACAGCATTTTTAATACTCATTCACTTACTTTTCGCACCGCTTTCTTTAATCGTACCATACTGAAATATAAAAATAACATTAAATAGAAATATGAATTTATCTATAGGTATACAGTAAACTACTGGTTCAGTGTGAGACAATAAGGAACTTAAACAGAATGTCCAGTAAGCCCTAGCTTATTCGCTCTATACATGGCCGATATGGTAGAGGTAATGAAAGGTAAACAAATGGCTGGAATGGTAATAGAAAAGAAGAAAGTATGGGTTCTGGCATATGCGGACGATTTAGTGGTGGTGGCAAGTGCAAGGAAGAAGAATTGAGATGAGCAATAAAGTAGTGAAAAGTACATAGAAGGAAAGGGAATGAATGCAAATGTTGCAAAGAAGACGAAGATAATAGTGTTTCAAAAAACAAGGAACAAGAAAAAGAGAAGAGAAAAAGTGGATATGGAAAGAAGAAGTGACCGAAAAAGTGAACGAATGGAAATATTTAGGATATACTATAAAATATAGTAAAGAAGATGAGGGGAATGTAAGGAATTAGTAAAAAAAGGTAACAGCAATACGTAACTGAACGAAGTACACG
>JALBCR010003249.1:0-25619 GCA_030710515.1 Abscondita cerata
CAGTATTGCTTCGTTCAGTTACGTATTGCTGTTAGTATTTTTTAAATGTAAATCCTTCAAATTAGTAAAGAACAAAATATATTTAATCCATGTAAATGTATTTAATGGCCGCTCTTAAATTAACAAAAGTTTGATTTTAAAAATCAAAAATTAGTAGGCAAATTTATGTACATTGCGTTGTACAAAGAACACAAAATCGATTTAAAGTAAACTTAAAACTTAAAAATAGTCTGTGAATTGATGTAATCCCTTATTTAAATATTACCTGCTAAACGCTCAGGTATAAAAATACCTGATTCTGTTAGCAACACCAGTTTGCGCTGCTATCGACATGTATTTTGTAAAGCTGTATAGAGGAGCCTTAATTCTCTTATATTTTACTTATTTCTTCATTATGTATCCTACCGCCTATCTTTGCTATCCTAGAGTTTACTTCCAGTATTTCTCTTCATTCCTTTCTCACACCTCTGACTATCTTCTTTTCTCTCGTTCTTCTTTAAATTGTTACCTTAACCTCTACACCTGTCTTACTATCATGTTTCCATTCTGCTCCATTTCCTTGATGTACTCTCTTACATTTCTTCTTTTTTTTTTTTTGCTACAATAATTTTACCTTTCTTTCTCTTTCAAAGAATTCTAAAATTGTCCTCTCCATTTTCTTGACAATCTAAATTTGCTTCACCTACATACTTTCCTGTATATTTTCCTTCTCGCTATTTATTTAATGATCCATTACCCTTTCTCCTCCACCGTAGACCCTACTATTGATTTCCTAACTCTTTTCATTGACCTTATGGAAATAAAATGCGCATAAAACTGCCTTGTTTTGTACTTCAGGGTACGCTCGTATCATAACTGCCGACCATCATCATTCATTTTTCTCAGTCGTATTAGTATCTTCCTATAAATTATTTAACCATTTCAGGAAGGTCAGAGAGTAATGTATTACTAATAATATTTTTGAGTGAAATCAGGGGAAATACGAGCGTACCCGAACTACAAAGGCTAGGCGGTTTTTGTGTGCGCATATTATTTCCATAGGGTTACATATCTTAATGTATTTAATAATCAATGCTGTTATATAATGAATCACCGACTTCCCTCATCCCTGCTACCAACGTTAACTTCCCGCTTCCTTTCATCCTTTATATATTACCATTCATTATCGTCCATCGTCTTTTTAGATAATTCAACTTTTCCTTGTCAGTTTATTATCTTGTTTTTTGTTTTTGTTTTATTTTTCCGTTCCATTTATCATTATCCCTCCTTCTTCTCCTATTCTCGCTTCAATATTCTCTACTATTATTATTTTCCGTTTTCCTATCTTCCACAACTTTTTTCATTTTCCCTCAGTTGTGTCCTACTTCTTTTCTCTCTCCATCTTTAAGTTCAATTTCATTATCCCTTCTATATTTTTTTATCCCTCCCTCTTTCCTCTATTTTTACCACTATCTATTATACTTATTACCTCTTTTACCTTCCCTTTATTCTCATTGTTTCCGCGTGTTTTACTTGCAATATTAACTAATTAGGTATCCTATCTTTTTAATCATCCCACTATTTTCTCTTCTCACGTTTCTACTACATATCCTCCAAAATATCTTTTCTTTGATTTTTATACCTGCCACATTCCTGTAAATTATCATATTTTTATCCCTCTTATAACCTCTATCTTCATCTCCCCTTATTTTTTGTTCGCTTTCCTGCCTTTTTCCAGTTTCTTGCTGTCCACTTCTCCAACGATCCTGTCCCTAACGGTCCCGTCTTCATTCCTCCTCTTCAATCTACATTTTCTTGAATCATTGTATGTTTCTTTTCCTTGGCAACTCCACGTTTTCTTGTTTTATCTTTTGTTTTAACCTTGTTATCATTCTTATTCATATCTTCATCAACTCAAACTTTATTGATGCTGTTTAATTTCCACATTCTTAGTTCAAAATAAATCAGAAATAACTATTAAGTTTGATTACTTCTAGAATTACCGTAAACAAACACCAGAACACGTCCACGGAGCCGAGGCCGAGAATACCTACAAAAGATACTACGCATTGTCCAGCCACTATTCTTCTCGAGCGCCAAAGCACCTTCATAAGAAGCGGTTAATATTGAATATTGCCAATTCCATAATTTGTGAAACAGTTTTGTGAAACAATATTTACAAACAAAATTAATATCTTAAAACATTCCTTGCACTTCTTTTTTTAAAGTACTAATTAAAGTATAATTAATAAACGTTTTGAACTTTGTATTTGTAAAACGATCAAAAAGCTCACAGATAAAAACATTCCGAAATCTGAGTTTCAGTCACACCCTATTTGAAAAGTTACAAGTAACTCGAACTGTTGATCTACTTTAATGATTCGTTATTTAGTAACTACGGTGAGTCTTTACGTTCACTTTTGATTGTTTTACAGAATAGGAAGTGCAAATTAGTTATGCTAACTTCATGTCCAAAACAACGTTATTTATTTAAAATAATTAAAAATAAAACTTTGTAGAAATACATTTTCGACAAGCGAAACACTTTGATCAAATTGGATTTTAATGCCGAACAAAGCTTATTGAATCATGAAGAGGAGAAAAACTGTTATTGAAAACAAAACTATTTCAGATACATTTATTTCGCGAAAATAGAACAAACTAATTTTTTTCAAATTCAACTATTAATGACTTAGGTATGTAAATATAAAATTAATTGCAATTTCTATCAGACCACAAAAAAGTTAAAGTAATAGTTAGGTACTGTACTGATAGATAATATACAATTTACAACCCTACAGTACCCGTTTTGAAATTATGAAACAGTAATCACGCGCCGGTCTGAGACACCGAACTCACCAGAATACTCTTGGAAACACCATTTAATTGATTTATTTTACCTAATTGTGCTAAAGAGTTGGCAAAAGCATCAATAAAGATCATCATCAAACATATATATTCATTCAAAACTAAAACAATATATTATGATATTAAAACGAAGTAAAAAATACATACTTATCGAAAACTTCAATAATATATTATAAGGTAGCGTGAATAAAAATTTAACTTTTGAATAGCAAACAAAATATAATAATGAAAGCTAACGAATACCGTAACAATATGCATGAACAACGCCTATTCTATACAATTTTCACAAACTGGATGTATATCTGAGGCACAGAATTTCTTGCAATGCCTGCAGAATAACGCGTTTTCTGTTTTCTTTGATCACTAAGTAACACCTTCCCATTTCTTGTGCCATGAGCAACAGGTTGATTTTCTTGAATTTCAAGGATTTCTTGAATTCATGGTTTGGTGTTTCTGGGAAGATTCTGCATATTGACTCGTTTTCGTAAATATGGCTCGATCATTTCTATTGATAATTGTCGTAAAATTTCTCGTCGAACTATAGATGCATCTGAATTATTTAATCGGTGAATCACTAACTATTGATACCAGCTGCATTCAAGTTGAATAGAAAACTACCATGGGCCATCTTTTATGTTTTCCTAGCACAATTGTAGTTTAAGGCACAAATTTATCAACCATCCACGCCACCTTTCGTAGCATTATACATTGTAATGATTTCTGGTTTGTGATTGTCTCCACTATTAGGATCAATGGTATCATCATAGTGTAAGGTAGAAATTAATAGCACGTTCCTATTTTCTTTGGTATGTAAAACTAGGGTAGAGTTTTTGTGAACCCAAACATACTTGATTTAGAGGTCGTTTGGTGGGCTTTGAAATTCTACGGTAATTCTCTCTTATTTTCGAGTGTTCCGATAACTGTTAGTTTTTTCTACCAAACTGTTCGCCAAACCAACACTGGTAAACCAGTTATCTAACGTCACATTTCTGCCCGAGTTGTATATGGGTACGCACAGTCTATGGACAATATCGTCAGGGCTACTTTTTTAAATGGGCCTCCGGCTGTTGCCCCACGTATACCTCTAAATTTGATGTGTAATACATACGTGCATCTGCCATGGCAAAGATTTTAACGCCATATTTGTTGGGTTTCGATGGTATATACTGGCGGAATCGACATCGGCCCCGAAAACCTTCAAGTTTTTTCGTCGATTGTGACGAACTCTGACAGACTGAATCCATTTTTGCAATTGTCGACAAACAAGTCAAAGTACTCTCGAATTGGGGCAGTCTGTCAAGAAATCCTAGCTTCCCTTGTTCGTTTATCATCAAATCTTAGACTGTTGAGAAGGAATCGATTTAGGGACATCGTTAGTCTAAAATTTCCTCCTGATCCGTCAGTCCTCCATAAGTCTTTGGTATTTAAGTTATTCGCTTTTAGAATCCCTGCATAGTACAACAGTCCAAATAAGGCTTGGATTTCAAGTTTATCTGTCTTCCTTGTGTCGCTTTCTCTTGAATACTTATGTGCGATTGAATTTATAAAATGTTTGTCCCATGTACTATCAAGTCTAACATCTGGTCATTTACAAAATATTTCCAAATTTGCAATGGTTTCTTTAGTGACGACGTAGGTAATCTTGAAAACGGTATGCGTGAAACTTTGTTTTCTGGTCTGGTACGACATTCTGGTTGGAACATGTTTATTCCATTTTGTTATGTTATCCTTTCCTATATAATATAAGCCACTAGGTTCAACATCTTTTACTTCGATTGCATCAACATCCATTTTTCATTGAAGTCTGATATTTCTTGTTCAGTATCACTGTCACTTTCCCTTATTTCAACTGCATCTTCCTCATCAGATGATGGGTTATCATCAAACTCTACGTCGTTGTTAGCTTCGTCTAACGGAAACTCCTCCCATAACTTTTGAAGTCGCGCCTGTTCTCTTTCATAATCGCCCATGATTGTAAGCAATCAATATAATTTTACTAATTAAATAACTCAGAGGTTTGCCTATTAGAATTGCATAAATTTTTACACCAACATAAAATATTACTTCACTACCCGCTCGGTCTTTTGAGACTAACATATATGAAATTATTTTAAATGCACCTACTAGTAACGATTATAGGAAGGTACATAAGCACGCGACTGCAATTTTACACGCAAAACGATTTTTAACAAATTTAATTGAAGTGTCGGTCTCACGGACCGGGAGCGGGTACTGTAGGGTTAACACTTTAAATTCTTAACAAAACTTTACAAAACCTTAACAATTTTAAGATTATTTTTATTATATTGATTACAAACGTATATTTTAATTACAGGCCACGTTTTATTTTAAAAAAAATTTCTGGATATTTTGCCTTGAATTGATTGACTTACGCTTTCTTGGGCGGATTTTGTTTTTATGTGGTTTTTGAAAGCTTTTTCTGTTAATTGCTTTGGTGTTCTGTTGTCCATCTAACTTTAACGTTTTTCTTTTCTTTGTGTCTATATTGCTTGGTTCATTTTTTCTTTCTTGCCCTGCATTTACTACAGTCTTGTTTTCACATTTATTATGTTCATGTTTTTCACTTTCATTTTCCAAAATCGGTGTTGATATCAAATTCATCATCAGTGTTGTCTTCAACAGCTTCATCTACGATTTGGTCCAACTCAATGTCGTCTAACTTTTTACCTTTAAATTTACCAAAAATCTCATTTTTGGATAGGAGTAATAGTTTGCTAACCTTTGCAGTTTGATAAATATTATCAGGTAAACGATAAAACTCGGAATGTGTTTTTGGGTATGCCCCATAAACGATGCCAGTTGTTCCAAGTCATTCTTGTTCATTTTAAATATTTGGGTTATAGTTGCCAGATGTTTCCTTAATCGAGTAGATGTCAGTAATGATGCTCTTTTCTTATCAGGTATAGCCAAACTTGAATGCTTTCTTAGCACGTTATAACCTGAAATAGGATTGTCTGTGTTAGGTAAACCAAACAGGTATATGTTGTTATCTAAATTAAATTTGGGTCTTAGTTCAATTAAAAGTTTAGAGCAGTTACAATATCTTTTCAAATAAAACTGGAACCCCTCTTCCTCTTTTTCCTCTTATAACTATACGCTTTAGTTGCTTATACAAAATTATTTCCAACGTTGAAGAGCTTTTTCAAATTTCGATGACGATATATTATCAATAATTTTGTAAATATGCCTCTAATGTCATCCTTTGCAATTCTCCAACTCTCCTTTTGTTAAAAATCATAAGGCTGCAAAAGACAACTTCTGTCAAGACTTTGAAATCTTTTTTGTCGATTTCATTAGCTTGTAAGTTTTTCATAGTAATTTGAATAATGTTTTGAAGATACGTGTCGAAAATCTGAAATTATAACAAATTAGTAACAGTAGATGTACATCAAGTACAACAAGACTTGCCTTTATGTCCTCTGTTAATGGTATAAGACTTGGTTTATTGAATTTGTTATTAGCCAAGTTTTGACTTGCTTCTGTTGAAATTTGATACATGCCAGTCAGTTTCAATAAGATGCGTTAAGGCTTTAAGGTGTTCTTGTTTTTCTTTACACGGATTCTGCTTCTGAATTTCAATTGAATGGGCGGCATTGATAGCACGTTTAAGTAAAGTGCCCATTTGTAAAGCACATGAAGGGGACATGTAACTTGAACAGTTAGAATCATATCCAGAAACAACTTTAGTTGCGTTGACTATGGTTTTAAATTTGGAAGGTAGTAAAATTTGCTCCAAAGTTAGTTTTAAATTTTCTCGTTCTTCCTTACTTCGATTAGTACACGAGCTAATCTTCTCATGTTTCTTTTCGCTACAACTATGAGATGTTTCTCTTTATGACTAATTAAGTACCTTCTTGCCACTTCACATATTATTTTGTCCGTTTTGCGACGAATGATATTTGATCAGCTCTTAGTTTTTGTAGTAATCCACTAACCTTCAGCGGGTCATTGGGACCGAAAGGACCTGCCATTATATTTTGACCTTCTACTTGAGATTTGATAGGTTTCGCTGGATCTGGATTAAAATAACATTTCTTCACGTGCCTTCTTAGACTTTTGTGTGAGTAATAACCTTTGCAATATTTACATACAATATAGTCTGGTAAATGAATTTCCGATTTATTCAATACCGGAACAACGTTCGTAGAAACAAAATCTCCTTCTCGGCGAATTTTATCTAACAATTTTTTCGTTTTTTGTGAATTTTTATTCAAACTAAATATCTCCTGTACCTGTAGCTCATCACTGTGGTTTCTCTCAAGATGCCTTGAATAATTGAGAACATTTTGATAACAAAAATGCAATGATGTTTTCTTCTAAGTCTTTTACTTAATTCACTCGTCGACGGTTCAATATTTTCTTTCAAAATACTTTGTGGAGTAAGTTTGTTATTCCGTGGCTGACTTTCTTTATTAGTAACATCATCAAAAGAAATAGTAATTGGAGACACAGGGGGTATTTCAAAATCATTGTTTGCGTCATCCTCGATGTTACTACTACTACTGCTACTTTCACTATCTGACGGCGAATATTCCGATTCCGAAATGATTTCCGACTCCGAATTAATATCAGAGCATGTATCATCTGTAATAAATCGTAATAATAAATGTAAATCATAAACAAATTATTCAAAGATATTATATTAAAGAATTGGAAATTATAAAACTTTGAACAAAAATACCTAAAGAAGTTTACTTTTTAAAACACCAAACCCATAATTTGCTATTTAAGAAAAGAAATCTTTTGGATTAACGACTGCAGCAAAGTTAAAATAATATAACAATAAATGAATAGTCAAAAGAGGAACAATACTTTGCAACTGTTTTGTAAGGAAGAAAATGTAATCTTTTTCGTTAACTTTTATGAACAATTTTGTAAATTTAGTTTTTAGAGGTTCGCATAGTTAGTGAAATTTAATTTGTAATGGGTTAAGAAGGTATTTTAAAGTGTTTACTGCATTATAATTGAAATCGCATTGATAAAATTACCATCTAATTTGTATTGGCTATAAATAACTTTGGTTTGACTTAGATAAGATACCATAAGAGAAATGGCCAGTTTAAAAAAAACTACACTGAAAGAAATGTGTTTAGTTAAGTATTTACTTAAATCTATAAATCTGTAATCTGTAATTTTCAATAAAAATAACATAGTACTTACCTTCTGTTGCCTTTTTAATAGCTAAATTCACAATCAGTTTGCTACGTCTACTCATTATTTAAGAACAACATCCGTACACAAACACCGAATTAAAATGAAATATGCCCAACAAGCGAATACATAGTTGCAATTTTGTAGGAAGCCAACTTAACTCTTCAAAATATTTATTTAAATATACACCATTAGCTACTGAAGCGCCTCTAGTAAGAATGTTGGTGTACTAAATCACATACAGCGATCGAAAAATGGCTCAAGGTGACACCCATCTGAAACTGTATTCATACGCTATCTATCGACCAACAGTTGAATTGCAATAGGTTTCACTTGATTACAAGTTGGCATCCGTATATCGGAGTTCAACTTGTCGTGGATGCCATTTCAACCGGATCATTTCTATAGGCGGATGTCAACTTGTATCGTAAATATATAAATTATATATATATGTCAGACAATACTTATTACGCTACGAAAATGCCGGTAAAGTAGATCGTGGCGGTAACAAAGTGTCGTAGCGTAACAAGTTCGTTGAAATATATAAACATTGTTTAAACAATTAATAAACAATTGTATTTTGTTAATAACTATATAGTTTGAAGTATAAAAGTCTGAATACTTTGGAATATGTGGATTTCATCATAACAATTATATTACATCACCAGAATCAGTGTTTTAAATTCTCTTGTGTAATAAGAACATATCATTTTACCCGAAAAATATCACCCACACTGTTATCAAGTTTTGTAAAACGAACATAAGTATAATTCCATACGCTTTATACATTTATCTTGGATCAAACTACATCAACTCAAAGGAAAATAACACCCTGAATTATATTTGGAACTTGAACAAAATCAGACTTGTAGTTATAATGTTAGGTAATTGTAGTATTTTATTTAATGTTGAGAGAATCAATGCAAATATAAATCTATACGAATTTTCCTGTAATATTGTTGTAAAATTAAATATTATGAGTCAATTATGTGTTGGTGGTAATTAATTCAAATTTGGTTTCATAGCATTGGTAGATAGACAAGACATTCAGTAGATACAGCAACAATCAATTAAAGGGATTTATAACAATCAGTAACAAGTACATTTGTAATATCCCAGGCCTTTTAATTGATCAGTTTTAATCACCTCTTTAGAACAACCTAAATACAGAAAAACTTCAAATTAACATATTGTTTTTACCATTAAACGAAAAGAAGATATAGATATACAGCTATGATGATATGTATGGAGCACCTAGTTTAATTATGTTGGTGTTTAAAACAGAAAATGTATATCATAATATTCAACATTCCTTTTGAATTTTAAATAAAATATAGGGTGCTCCTAATTCTAATAGCATTTATTCTTATGAAAATAAAAAAGTAAATAGATGAAGTACTTTATAATTATCTCTTTGTATCTTTCGGAAATATTTTTTCTTGTTAAGTGAATGTAATTTTATTAATGTCAATTATAAAATTTTACCTTCGATATAATCAACTTAAAAAGTTTTGTGAAATTAAATCAAAATTGTAATTAATAAAATTTTATTTGAAACGGATATATACATTTTATTATCTCTCATAAATTTATTTTAGTAAGTACCTATATAGCAATTTGCTACAGCAAGAAAAATCGAAGTACACATGTAAGTTGAAAATATTACATTAAAAAAATCAACAAACTGCACGTACATACAGAAATACGCTAAAAATAAGTATTGTTGCAACACAAATTTTAGTACAAACGTTGCAAAACTAAACACCACAAAATGCGATATTTGAAATAAGGTCAAACAGTGGCGGATTTAGCGTATTGCCGCCCACAGGCATGGTAGGCAATGCCGCCCCATCATCCTCTCCCTATATATCCTATATCCTCTTCCCTTACACTCTTCAATTTTAAATAATCGCTTTACCCACATTAATTGTCTGTCTTGCTTGCTTTGACTGTTTTATTAAACTTAATTAAGGGGAATAGGTATAATAAGAAACAGTTTTTAGTGTAAATATTGTTTATTAAACGGTAAAAATACTGTTGATTTACAATTTTCTGCGAGACTTCCTTTGTGCAAAAACATCTATTACTTTAGAAAAATCCATTGACTTTAACATGTCACTTTCAATTGACAGTACCGCCAGAGAATTTAAGCGATCTTCTCCATGTTTGTGCGCAGATATGTTTTCACCCTTCTAAGCCATGAAAAGGCTCTTTCCGCTGAACAATTCGAAGCAGCCGTACCACAAACATTCTAAGAGCAATATCTATGTTTGGGTAGACCATCTGAAGGTCATTCTTACGAATGAGGCGGCAAAGACTCAGAGGTGTTAACCTATTGTAGTCCATTGCTGACTGCATCGTGTCTGGAATCTTACTGCCACTTGTTTTGTCCGTTTTCCTTCCCTTTTATTTGCCTTCATTTCTGGACTAAAATGGTCTAATGGAGCTTCTTCCAAAAGCACTTAAAATGGATAATTTCATCCAAGAAAGAAGTCTCTAAATCAGTTGAATATTCTCTAACAAGGTTGTCGCTTGCTTTCTTTAAGTCTTCGTTGTTCAAGGTTGTAATTTGGGTTAATACTTGAAACTTTTGATTTACTTCAGCGTAAGCATTTCTTCTTTCAAGTTGCGTTTTTGGTTATCGATGATAACAATGAAAACATTCACCCTCAGGTTTTCACGAGGACTAAATACTGCTTCGCTTCCAAGTAATTCGTCGTGCTGTCGTTTTCTCTTAATGGTACGTTTCTTCTCGTCATACACTTTCAATTGTGATAGATCCTGGGCTTTTTTTTTCAAAGTAATCGAACTCATTACGTGTTGATTTCATGAGCCCAATTAATGAGTTGTACAACTGCAGTACAGATGTAAGATCGATATCCACGCTTTGTAGCTTTTATTGGCGTCGTTTAGTCTTTGAAGAATAAAGCCCCAAAATTCAGTCATAAAAGCAGTCTCTAGAGAGTCCATCTTTTAGCTAAACCACTTGCTTCCGCACGTGTACCTGCCTTTCTGTTAAATCTTCAGAAATGTTCAGCAAAGTTTGGTGAATTTGTTGCCAGTTATTTCTAAGAGCTTTGCAGGCGTCATCTCGAGCAGACCATCTAGTAGAACTGAGATTTTCAGAATAATATGTGAATGGTCATTTTGTCTGAAACTGATCTTTGAAGTAAATTCCATCTACTAGTTGATGAACTAAAAAGTTGTACAGCTGTTGCAGATAAAGAAAGAAGTAAGCTGTATTGCAACTATCAGCTGCATTAGTTCCAACGAGATTCAATGAGTGGGCAGAACAGGGGATAAAATCAGCATGACCATTTAGTTCTTTGATTCGAGCTTGGAGCCCAGAATATACACCAGACATGTTGCTCGCGTTGTCGTACGACTGTCCTCGACAATTACCAATGTCCAAACCATTGGACTCAAACAGTTTGATAATAGCATTAAACATGTCTTCAGCTTTGTGGCCAGTATTGGGAAGGAATGTCAAAATCGTTCAATGGGAGACCCATCTTCTTTAACATATCTTACTACAATTGCCAGTTGGTCGACATGTGAAAAGATCTGGTGTTGAATCAACTATTAATGAAGAAGTACTTGGCTTGTTTTACTTCATTAACTATTTCGTTTGTCTGAGATTCACCTAAAATGGTCAGAAATTCCTCTGCAATAGTCGACGATAAATATGATGTGTTGCCGCTACCTGGGTGACCATATTTGGCTATATGGCTTGCTAAAAATGAGTCAAACTCAGCTATAACCTCTAGCAGCATCATAAATTTCCGTTTTTGTTGCTTCCAAACTTTCGTCATGTCCACGTAGTGGCATACCCCGCGATGCTAATGCTTTAACAACAACAACGACACGTTGAAGGACGCTCTTCAATAATTAACTTCAGCTTGAAATTGTTCTACAAGTTGCCTATCAATACGACCTTTACACTGACTACGTTCGTTGAGGTTTTAAGGCAGTTTCTGTGATTAACAGAATTTTCGTGTTCTGATAGTGAGGTACTTGCATTTTCCAGTCGTTAAATCCACTTTCGGAAAACTTCGTTTTACTTGAGTTCTGGTCTAAAAATAAAACGCAAACACCACAAAAAACACATCCAGTGCTCTCAGAAAACACTAACCACTTGCGAGGCAATGATTCACCATTAGTAAGCTTGCGTGAAAACATATTTGTTGTAAGGTACCTGACTGTACCGTCGTTATACTTCCTCACTGATTTTTAAAATTAGCATCAGTATTTTGGCGAAAACCAAATTTCGCCACATAATCCGAGTTCTTTCGTTCACTGACCAATTAATAGGATCGCTGTCAAATAATTCTAATTCTCCAATCTGATTTAAAGCTGAAGACGAAGTATCACTACTTATCTTGTCATTAGCTGAATTCTCTTGTTCACACAACCAAATATTTCTGGAACCTCTCTCTCACTACTAGTGCTGCCACTGCTGCTGGTCTGAGTGTCAATGCCACGAGAAACTTCCTCAACATTATTAGTATTATTACTAGTACTATACTCGTTGCTACTACTTTGATTTTCATTTGATGGGCTCATGTTCTTGTACTCATTCGTAAGTGTCTTTGGTTTATTGAAAAACTATCGATTTTTAAGTTTTTGCTTAGAACAAAGTCCTCTCTAGCTTCTTTTCTTTTCTTAATTTCTTATATTGATTACCACTTAAACGTTTTCTTCCATCTGCCATTTTCTTAAAAATTAAAACTAAAGATACACAACAAAATTTCACAGCAATAGAGGTATTTATTGTACCTAGTTTATGTTGAAGAGTTCACAAATGGGATGCAATGCAATATGCAACAATAAAATACAAAACACTATACTAAATCTTGAAGTTCAGAATAAACCCATTCCACTAAATCTTAAATAAAATGTTTACTTACTATTATTAAATTAAAACATAACTTACAACACGTAAGCGTATGAGGCGCCGTTCAGGACATAATTATTTTTAATATATTAATTATTGGCATGTTTAAATGATTTTTACAAATATATATATATAATTTTGTTTAAATTAAATATATATATTTTTCAGCATGAAATTAAATAAATATATTTGTGAATGTGGAAAATATATATAGAAAGTGTAGTTTCAAAGATCGCCGTTAGGTAGCGGTAGTGATGAACCAATTCAAAGTGAAAACGTGGCAACGTCTCAATTCATTCTTTGATTGAAAGGTACGGTTAATATTAATGCTGATTTATGTATTCTAGATATGATGGTGTATATAAATAATACCTAATTCATTTTCATTTTAGTTATGTGGTTTTCTTATTGACACTGACAAAGAAAGGTACAGTTGATATTAATACTGATTTCGCTACTACCATGACTTTAAAAGAAACGAGTCTATGCATAGGTATTTAAGTCGATATTCAACGTTTTGGCTTAAAGTGATAGGCAATTCATTGGCTTCGTTTTTCAAAAGTATACATTACAATTTGTGCTTATAAATGAAACTCACGACATATTTACTGATGTAACTATATAAAGTATTTCAAATTATATAAATAACGTTATTAAAACTTCAATTTAATTCCTGTTTATTGCAGTTTATTCATTATTTTATGAAATTTAAAATGGATCTTAGAGAGACGGTAGATCGTATTCTACAAAGTCCTCAATTACGACTCTCATTAGAACATACTGTGAGAAGTATAACGCAATCAACATCATTGAGCTCAACTGTTGCTACTAATGCAGGAGTTTCTGTTCGTCAGAATTAAACCAGTTATTTCCAAGTATTGGGCAAAATAGTCGAATAAGAAGTCAATCGAGAAGAAATAATGTGCCACAAGTTACAAGTAAGAAGTTTTTAAAGATGTCATTTTGGTCCAATTTAAAACTGTTTAACCACTTTAAAAGGACAAGATAAAGCGAAAGCTTATGAAAATGGTAAGATTATATACAATGTCAGAGGAAACGCATGTTAATGGTGTTTTGTCGATGCCTTATGTATTATATGCCTACGTTGGTGTGTAACATCATAATATGTTCTAGGGTTTGCCTTTTCTGATGTAGAATTTTCTACTGATATGAAGCTGGACCGTATTTATGAGCGCATTACATCACTATTTAATGACAAATTAAGGAATCATTTTGAATTAATGGTGCCAATGAGTGGGAGGTTGACAAAATTAAGTTTGGAGGAAGGAACTCAATTGGATGGAGCGGTTTTAAAGCGTATTTACCATCAAAAAGTTATTTATGTAAGACCTACTGATGAAGATATTGATTCAGATAATGAAACCGACCTAACACTTGAAGTTACTGACAACATTATTGAAAATAGCGCTTGTAGTAATAACGAACTTCTATTGCATAATTCAAATTATGAGATAATACAGAATGACGAAGGGTCATATAATGTATTAAATGATATATTGGAAAATTTAAAAACAAAAATTGTGAATGATCAAATATCACATTTTAATATATATCGAGAAGATATATTTCAGTGTTGTATACGTGCTATGAGAAGGCCTTCCTTTGACCCATATAGAAAAATTGATGTGAAATTTAGTGATGTAGATGGTCAATCTGAAGGTGCTGTAGATATGGGTGGTCCTACACGAGAAATGTTTCGATTAGTACTCAACCATCTCAAAAACTCACATCTTTTTATTGGTGTAAATAAAATATATTTCGTTAGATGCATTGGCTCTAGAAAAAAAAATTACTTTGAAGCAGGAAGAATTATTTCTCTCAGCCTTGTACATGGAGGATTAGGTCCACATTTTTTCCGAGAATTTGTATACAGCTATAACAAAAGGTATAGAATTTACCTTGGCTGCAATAGAATTTGTAGATTCCGATATACAAGAAAAACTATCTACATTGGCATCGATTAATGATCAGAACATTATGAAAAATTATCTTACAGACGAAAATATATTTTCAATTGCAGGAATTAACAGCAATCGGTCACTAGACACGAAATATGAAATAATTGATGGTAATTAATAATCGTTTATAATACATGTGTGTTCACGAATTTGATTTTCCTTTTAGCCGCAATTAAATTTTATCATTTATATAGAACAAAACCTGCATTAGACCAGTTTATGGATGGATTAAGAACATGTAATATCCTTGAGCTAATTCAGAGTCATGCAAATCTGTTTGAGCAAATTATGTGTCATGATAAAATTCAACTTGATTTCAAAACAATAGAAGAAATATTCACAATAAAATTGAGTGAAATGGGAAGTAATACGCGACAGAACGAAAATAGAATCGTTTGTTTTTGGCGAGATTATTTGTTGGACAGCGAAGGTACGTCTTTATGTTACTTGTGTGTTTTCAGTAACTTCTTTTTCTTTATACATTTGATTCAGACGTTTTCATCAATACTTTCTCAACTTTGCTTTCTACTGTTTTGTAGCATTTTTATTTTCTTTTGTGTAGGTAGAAAGTATTCGATTTTACATTAGAAACTGAAATTTTCAAATGTAAAATCGAATACTTTCTAGCCTACCTAAAAATGCTACAAGATATTAAGCTTTGAACAGGGGCGATGCCGTCTGTGTATGAAAGAAACTGAAACACAAGCTCTCACGATACTTTATCCAGCAAATAATCTCGCCAAAAACTAAACGTTCTATTTCGTTACTGTCAACATGGACTATTATCCCATTCAAAATATTGTTTTAATCAGTATTTATGTTTAGCTAGCAGATTTGCTTTGACTTTGAAATGTTTCCAACAACATAATTTTTTCATCCGCTAACTGATTCTATGCAGTTTGTTCTGCTATAAATGATGGGGTATTGCGGCATAAAAGAAAATCAATTCATATGACACACGTAAACGATCCATTATTACCATCAGTAAACTCATGTTTCGTGTATCGATGACCGTTTTTGTTGTCTAACGGTGAAAATATATTTTCGATGAAACTCCTTTCACAATCATTAATAAGGATCATGTACAACATTTTTTCTGATCTCGGAATCTCCAAAATTCTGTTGGTACTGGGACAAGGTAATTCTTAGTTTCTATCCTTTGTTTCAGCTGTATTCCAATTCTCATCCTGAAAAAAATTGTCACTTCCAGCATGCACCGAGAAAATAATTCTTCCTGCTTCAAAGGTATATTACAAACAATATCTGGCGAAATTATGTTTTATTTACAGATATTGATTTTGAAGATGATTTGGTGCAATGTATATCCGGGCCATCTACGGCTTAAATTTCTTCCATAATGGTCAAAAAATCGCATATCTTCTTTGCTAATATATCCTCTTCCGATATCTCTTCAAATGTGATATTTGATCATTCACAGTTGGAAATTTTCAACATATCATTTAATACGATATATGACAACTCAGTCATACCAGCATTATCTCATAATTTAATATGCAATAAGTTCGTTATTACACTTTACAACTATTTTCAGCTAATGTTGTCGAAGCAACTTCAAAAGTGTTAGGTCATTTCAGCTATCTGATCAACATCAGTAGATCTTAACAACTTTTGATATTAAATCGCTTTATGCTAACTCCATGTGAATTCCTCCTCAAACTTAATTTGTCACTCCCGCCGTGGCTTTCGATGTGGTTCAATGGTGATCTTCAGTGATGTAATGCGCTCGCCAAACGGTAAGCCATATCGTGAAATTCTGCATCGAAAAGGCAACCACCTAGAACATGTATGATGTTACACACCAGCGCAGGCTTTACTGGCGCATGCGTTAGCTCTGACATTATAATCTTACCGATAAACTTTCGCTTTCATCTAAGTGGCTGGACCAAAGCTTTAAAAAACGCTTCGTGGCTTTGTGTACTTCTTATTCGACTTTATTTTGGCTGCCGGAAACTCAGCGGTTTGAGCCAGCGAACAACTCATTGTGGCACGATTGACTTTCAATGTGATTGCGTGCGCTGCTTCAGTATGTTCTAATGAAGAGATGTATTGAAGACTTTGTGAGCCACACGATCTCTCCGTATCCGACACCATTCATAAAAAATAATGAATATTTATGCTGGAGTAAAATGATTTTAACTAACGTTATTTATATAATTTAATACTTTATATGATTACATCGTATATCGTGATTGTTGCAATATACTTTGAAAAAAACGAGTTTTCCAATATTACCTATCACTAAGCAGGAATATAACTTAACATCACATGCATGAACTTTCGTTTCTTCAAAGAATCAATGATAATAGCGAAAATCGTATTAATATCAACTGTACCTTTATTTTGTCAGTGTCGTAAAGAAAACCACATAACTAAAACAAATAAATTAAATAATATTATATACCATCATATCTAGAATGCACATAAATCGGTATTATCAAAAATGATTGAGACGTGCCACGTTTTCACTTTGAATTGGTTCATTACGCTACCTAACGGCGTCTTGAAACTACACTTATATATCCACATTCAAATATATATTTATTTATAAATGTAGCTATATATATTTAATTTAAACAAAATTATATATATACTGTAAAAATCATTAAACATGCCAATAATGTATATTAAAAAAATAATATGTCTGAGCAACACCTCATACACGTGTGTTGAATTATGTTTTAATTTAACAATAAACATTTGTTAGGATCAGTGGAATGGAGACACATTCTGAACTTCAAATTTAGTATTAGTGTTTTTTATATTTTATTGTTGCATATTGTGCATCATTGAACTCTTCAACATAAACTAGAGTACAATAAGTTGCATGACGCTGTGCGAACCACGATGTGGCTATGGTTTAAATGAATTGATGAAATAATGACAATCAATATAAAGAAGTGAAAAGCTTCAGAGAGACTGGCAAACTTAAAAATCGTGGTTTCAGCAAGCAGACACGAGTGATACAGAACATGAGCCACATCAAGCAATCGAAAGTAACAACAGTATAGTACTAGCAATAATACTAATAATGTTCGAGAAGTTTCGTGGCATTTCGAACCAGCGCAGCTGTGTTTAGCTACTGAGAAGGTTTCAGAAAGCTATTTTGGTTGATAATGAGCAGAAAAATTGTATTTAAGATAAGTAGTGATCTTGGTGCTTCATGGTGAAGAAATTAGAGGCCGACGACGGTCGATGAGTGAAAAAACTATACTGATAGCACAATTTTAAAAAAATCGGTAATACGACGTCGGGGCTACTGCAGCCAATGTTTTCACGCAAGCGTGATCATTGCTCGCAAGTGGTGTAGTGTTTCTGAGCACTGAATGTGTTTGTGATGTTTACTGTAGCCAGAGGCATGAAAGACATGAAAGTGACAAGCTAATGAAATCCCTCTCTATCAGGCTGTATGCAATCACAGAAACTGCTGTAAAAGCAGACGTCGTCATGTAGGCAACTGTAGAAATTTGTTTTAGTGAAGATAGCTCAGCGTGATGGGTGTTATTGATGCGCTCGCGGGCTCTACCGCTACGTGAACATGATAACGAGTATAAGATGCTGCTCAGAACTAACAGCTGGTTTGACTCGATACAACGAAAAGCCTATGGTCACCTGCCGTCAACTGTACAGAGAGAACTCTGACCATTTAGGTAATCTCCAGACAACGAAGTTAATGAGTAAAGCACAAGTAATGATTGATTCAACACCAGATCTTCGCATGTCGACCAACTGGCTGGTATGTTGAAATGGTCTCCCAATTTTTGATTATTCCTTCCCAGCACTGACCTAAGCTGGGCATGTTTGTGCTGACCAATCGGCTTTGTTGAGAGTCAATGAATTTGGACACGTGTGCAACGTCGAGGACGTCGCTGCGACAAACGCGGCACAGCGTGTGCAGTGTGATGCGAAGCCAGGCGAACAAATGATGCGTTGATACGTTCTGCCCGCTCATCGAATCTCGGTGGGGCATGCGCTTTGACTGGTGCAATACGGCTTCTTTGCGCAACACCTGAACATGCCGGCAGCTGTGGCTATTTGGTTGTCGGCAAACCAGATGGCCCCCTTCAAAGATCGGTTTCCATTCACACTCTTTCAGTTCCCTGATGGTGCTATCGGATACTACAGCTTTCTTTAAGCTTTGCTCACCAAACTTTGCTGGTACATTCTGAAAATTTAACGAGGCGACCCACTGGTTTACAGCAAAGATGGACTCTCTAGGACTCAACATGTTTGAATTTTGGGGCGCACAGCTTCAAAGGCTTTAAACGACGCCAACATCGTGGATATCATGCAATTGTACAACTCGTGGTAGACTCGTAAACTTTGTAATAATTCGTGACGAAAAAGCCCCGATTATACAGTAGTGTGTATGACGAAAGAAAAGCTTTGTACCGGTAAACGACGGCGACGATACCCAGGCTATAGCTGGCTATTGTCGCAAATGTTTTCATTGTTATCGTCGACCAACAAGCAAGCTGAAAAGAAAGAATACTTACGCGAAAATAAATCAAGAAGTTTCGAAGTAAACCCGAAATTTGGCAGCAGGCTAACGAAGACGAAAGCGGCGATATGTATTCGAAGATATTCAACTGATTGAAACAACAACGGATGAATCCATTTTAAGTGCTTTTTGGAAAACCGTGTTCCATTTTTAGTCGAAATGAAGACAAGGAAGAAGCTGGGCACGATAATGGACGGCTGGAGTTAGCCAGTCTTTGCCTCGTCTGAAATGACGCTCGAAATGTTTCTGCAAATAACGAAATCGCGTGATGACGCGAAAAAGCCTTTTTCATGGCAAGAGCAGACATATGCGCACGCGACATCGGGAGAAAAGATAAACGTCTGACATCTGATCGATGAACCTGTTTTAAAGTGAGTGATCAGTGATATTTTTGCGACGTCAATGTAACATAAAACTGTTGCCACTATTTTCATTATTGATGAAGTGATCACAATGAAGCCCAGCGACGGTGTTAAGCTGTGGTGCAGCTGTTGTTGAATTCGAAGTCATGAAAGGTGGATACTGAGAGAGGATCGATGAGCGCTACTGCATTAACATGAGCAGCGTATGATCCCTTCCTCATTGAGTATGCTAAATATCGCATTTGTCAGTGACTCAGTTTCCTGGCATTTATAGCAAAGTTTGTGTTGCGTAATACTATGTGCGCAAATGACCTCAATGCGTGCGTTATGATTTTTATTCGCGTGTACTGGCTGTATATACTGGATGCTTTTCACCCATATATGACTATTCTTTACATTTTACGATACCATATAGGTACTGCTCTGTTCAATTTGGGGAGATAATCAAATATTATATCCGATGCAATCATTTTATTATTCTGACACATTTATTCTGGCTTCCCGAACATTCTCTCGAAGGCAATACCATAAACAATATCAATAAATTACATTCTTATTTTAAGAAAAACATATTTCGAAAATACGAAGATATTCGCAAATTGCTATTCTTCTTGTGTACTGCAGTCAAATGTTAATAGAGCTTACCTGTTTCATTTGAAATTAAGTGTTGATCATATTATGCAAACCCTATTTTAACATAACATATTCAAGATTGTAATGTTCTTTTCAAGGCAATATGTTAGTTTTCTAATATTTAGAACTGTTCTCAAGAAGGTATTGATGAGATATATTACAGTAACCGCTGACCGCATTGTTATAAATCACTTTAGTGACGCTGTATCTACGAATATTCTTGTCTATCTGCAATGCTACTTTTTGTTTCAAACTATTACCTGCTTTATAATTGACTCATAATATTTAATTTTACAACAATATTGAAAGAATTCATAGATTTATATTTGCATTGATTCTCTCAACATTAAATAAAATACTACAATTACCTAACATTATAACTACAAGTCTGATTTTGTTCAAGTTCCAAATATAATTCAGTGTTGACACTTTGAGTTGATAACAGTTTGTCCGGCGTATGAAATATACTTATGTTCGTTTTTACAAAAGCTGATAACAGTGTGGGTGATATTTTTCGGGTAAAAATGATATGTTCTTATTACACAAGAAAATTTAAAACACTGATTCTGGTGATGTAATATAATTGTTATGATGAAATCCACATATTCCAAAGTATTCAGACTTTTATACTCGTATATGAGTTATTAACAAAATACAATTGTTTATTATTGTTTAAACAATGTTTATATATTTCAACGAACTTGTTACGCTACGACACTTTGTTACCGCCACGATCTACTTTACCGGCATTTTCAGCGTAATAAGTCTGACATATATATATATATATATAAATATATTTACGATACAAGTTGACATCCGCCTATAGAAATGATCCGGTTGAAATGGCATCCACGACAAGTTGAACTCCGATATACGGATGCCAACTTGTAATCAAGTGAAACTATTGCAATTCAACTGTTGGTCGATAGATAGCGTATGGTACAGTTTCAGATGGGTGTCACCTTGAGCCATTTTTCGACTCGTATGTGATTTAGTACACAACATTCTTACTAGCATCAGCTGTAATATTATGCTCTTAAATAAATATTTTGAAGAGTTAAGTTGGCTTCCTACAGAATTGCAACTATGTATTTACTTGTTGGCATATTCACGCACCCAATTCGGTGTTTGTGTACGGATGTTGTTCTTAAATAATGATGTTTATCCTTTATTGTTAATATTGCTATTAAAAAGGCAACAGAAGGTTAATACTATGTTATTTTTATTGAAAATTACAGATTACAGATTTATAGATTTAAGTAAATACTTAACTAAACACATTTCTTTCAGTATATTTTTAAACTGGCCATTTCTCTTATGGTAAATAACCATCAGTCAAGCAAAGTTGCTAGCCCAGCCAAGCAGATGATATTTTGTAATCATTTCAGCCATAATGCGGCAAACACCCCAAAAGCTACCTTCTTAACATTACAAGTAAAATTTCGCAATATACGAACACTCTAAAAAACAAATTTAAAGTATTCATAAGGTAACGAAAAAAGATACATTTTCTTCATTACAAGCTGTTAGCTGTGAATCTGCACATTATTCATTGTGACCCGCGTATTTTAACTTTTGCAATCGTATCCAAAAAGATTTCTTTCTTAAACAGCAAGTGAGTACATGGTCTGTTTAAAAGTACTTCTTTAGTATTTTTGTTCAAGTTTTGCTGTTCCAATTCGATCTTTTGAAGCGTTTATGATTTACATTTATTGCCCACATTTGTCTGGAAATGATGCATGCTGTGATATTCCAGGCTGAGTCGAAAGCTCATTCGGGAAGCTCAGGTATTAACGATCGGGCGATAGTAACGTGGCGAGAGAGGAACACAGGCTGTGATTTTTAGCTCCACCCCATGTGTCTCCAGTACTATTTCTTTTGATGATGTTGGCTGTGAAAGTCGGCCGCAGCGTAACAAACTTACTCCTGAAAGTATTTTGAAAGAAAACGTGAACAGGCAAAGACAGAAAACATCGTGCATTTTACCCATCAAATGATTCTCCAGACTCCAGGCATCTTGAAGAACACAGTGTTAACTACCCAGGCTGAGATATTTGGATTTGAATAAAATTCACAAGCGAAAAAAATGTTAGATAAGAAATTCGCCGGCAGATTGTTTCTACGAACGTATTCAGAGTAAATAGATAATTTACCGAACTTTATATTACCAACAATATTGCAAGGTATTACTCACACAAGAAGAGCACGTGAATGTTATTTTAATCAGATCCAACATTTCGAAATACTCAGTAGAAAGGTCAAGCATAATAAACTTGGGTCGCTCGTCCCAATAACCGCCCGAAGACAGTGAATTACTACAAAGCAAAAGCTGATCAAGTATCATTCGTCGCTGAACCCGCTGTATATTATTAACGAAAGAACACTTAGTATCGCAAAGCATCTCATAATTAGTAACAGCTTATGAAGAAGAAAGGTAGATCGTGTATATCGAGAAAAGGTAAAACTGCTTTGAGCATTTACCTTCAGAATTTAAAACTAAAGATTGTTTCTGGATATTGTGTAGCTTTGTTCAGTTACATGTCCCCCTTCATGTCTTTTACAAACAGACACTTTGCAAGCGACCCTTGTACCCTCAGTGAGAAATTCAGAAACGAATCCGTATTAAGCAAGATTTGCAAAGCAGCAACATGCTATTGGCTGACTGGGCGTATCAGAAACTGGCAGAAACTGGGTAAAGCAATGACTTTGAAATTCAGCATCTTACCGATAACGAAAGGCATAAGGCTTTGAAGTCTTAACATGATAACGCATCTACTGTTGCAATTTGTTATAATTTCCTAAACACCTCTTTCAAACATTATTCAAACCCTTATGAAAAACACAAGCTAATGAAATCGACAATTTCAAAGTGGCAAGTACGCCTTATGTTACAACAAGCGAGTAGAGCATATTTACAGAGCCCGCGATATATATAGATAAATAACGATCAGTAGCATAGCTAACTAAAAACATATGAACATAAAAGAGGAAAAAGGAAGAGGGAAGAAAATATTGTAACACAAGCTTGCACCAGTGACAAATTAAGTGGCCCGAGTAACAACATATATACTGTTTACCTGGCTATTATTTCAGGTATAACGATGCTGCGCATTCAAAGCTGATGAAAAGAGCATCGTACTGACATCACTCGATGGCACAACACTAAACTAATAATTTTAAACGACTTTTGAAGTAACGGCATATCGTTTATGAGGCATACCCAAGCATTCAGCCGATGCCCCATCAGCTTCAACACTACTCTATCAAATAATTTTAACAAGTAAAGGCATGAACATTGTGAAGACAGACAAGTAACATTGGCATGAAATGATGAGTACAATATCAGCACCATTTACAAATAATTAAAAGCTGTAATTTGAAAACAATTTGCTAAATAGGGCAAAGACAATATAGACTACAAAAGAAAAGAAAAACGTTGAAGTAGATGAACAATGAACAAAAAGCAATGCTTTGAAAAAACTCACTTTACATAAGAATCCCCCTCAGCGTTTTGAGTCAGCATATCAGAAATTTTAGAAAATAAAACGTGACCTATGGCCTCAAACCGTTTGTATCAGCTATAATATAAAATATCTTAAAAGTGTTGCTTTAATACTTTGTTAGGTAAAGTGTTAACCACGACTACCACTCGTGTGAACCGGCTGCCTCAGTAAACTGTTAAAAAATAGTTTTGCATCTGCAGTCGCGCGTTCTTCTATAATCTTTGCTAACCAGTACGCTCTGTGCAATATTTGTAGTGCTCAGAGCCAGCAATGGCGCCACATGTTGATGTGGCGCCCATGCAATTGTAGGCAAACATCTGATTGCAGTAGTAAGAAGTATATTGATTGCCTGGCTCATGAGCAAGTGAGGCTGACATCGAAGACGAACAGCAGCAGCGTGATGATAACCCATGTTCAGAAAGCCGGTGAAATGGAAGGCTGGCGAGCGATACTGTTTAATATCCTTCAATAATGGTGTTGATACAATCGAAAGTAGATGTTGAACAGTGACTTATATTAAGGAAAGAACCTTTTATAACAAAATAGTAAACATCCAACAAGATGAAAGTTTCATACAAATTTTCGGAGTACCTACGTCGTCATAAAGAAAACCGTACGAAACTGAAATATTTGTAAATAACCAGATGACTAATTTGATAATGCATGAGACAAGCTGTTTTAGAGGCCAATCGCACATAAGCGATAAAGAGAAAGGCGCAAAGCAGATAAGCGTCAAGCGGGCGATGGCGCGATCGGGAGATGAAGGCGATGTCCCAAATCATTCGCTTCTCAACGGTCTGGAGCTGATGATAAAGAAAGCTTGGGACTTGACGAACTCGCCCACCTTCGGAAGTACGACTGTTTGTCGACGGTAAAAAATGGTTCGATGATTCATCTCGACGAAAAACGAAGATTTTCGGGCCGACCATTCACCAGTATGTGGCGATACCACTGCTCCGCATCAGCAGAAGGCAGCACGTGAGACGCTGCCAGGCCGGCTAAATGGCCTTACGGCGATGACGATCATGGCAAATGACGTTAGATAGGTTTTCAGCGGCTTGACGGCTGTGAAAAAACGGCGGTATCGGGCGCTAAAAAACCAAGGAAAGAGCCCGCGGTAATTCTCCGAAGCCCGCAAGCGACGCTCTTAAATCTAGTTTCTGGCGCCATGATGACACCGTGATCCTGGCAGATGAGAGACGTCACAAACCATCTCGCCCGCAATATAATCTTACGAAAGGTGGCGTGAATAACCAGAGACGATAAACGTGCTCCCAGCTGAGAAAAGGCAGCAATTTCCTATTCAACTTTGAATATTAACTATTATCATGTTTAGTGTTCACCGTTAAATTCGAGACAAATCTATATTTTACGACTGTCGGCGAAATGATCGGTATATTTGGTCGTATATATTTCCCGAAGCGCAGGCACGGTCAGAGAAAATCGCGAGTATCAGAGAAATCGGCGCGTTGCTTCATGACATTCGGTCCCGCGCTGTGATTCGAAAGCGCGTATTCCTGCGGGCGACCCGCGAAATTCGCGGTTGGCGCGAACAGGCGTTGTGCATGTTGTTGCGACATTCGTTGCTCGATATTGCTATTTTGTTTGCTGACCAACTAAATTTACATTCACGCTGCCGCAATATATTGACAGTTTTCGATAAGTATATATTTTTACTCGTTTCAATATCATAATATATTGTTTAGTTTT